>CAUYRH010011416.1:0-20677 GCA_963574655.1 Perodicticus potto | reverse complement strand
ATTATAAGTAAACATCTTTATTTCAATCATGTCTTATAAAACATAAACCTATGGAATAATAAAATATATTATCATGAATGGAGCCACAAATTGTGCTGGATATTAAAGTTTGTATTCATCAGCCCATCCCAGAAAAATAATTGAAGGCCATCTATTATTTTTAAAAGTTGATTTAATTTTGTGATTAGGATAGCATCATTTTCTGACAAATTATAAATGGCTTGCTAATGCTAGTGGAGGTAGCGTGCAGGATTATTAGAATATTACTGTAACTCTTCAGGTTTTAACATGTTTTTCTTTTCTCTCTGAAAAGACAAGAATAGAATTGTGTGCATGCTTTGATGTATGTGTCTGTGCACATTCTAATATATTTTTAAATTTTAAAGTGTAATTAATTTCTAGAGCATATGGTAGTTCTTTAAAGTGAAAAGATAGCTCCCTAATGATTTACAAAAACTATAGTTAGACATGCTACAGTTAAAAGCAAACAAGCAAACAAAAAACCCTGCAACATTCTGTTAAAATATAATCTATTTATAAACAACTCACCACTAAAACTTATTTTGAGATATAACAGTGTTCAAATTATGTTATGCATGTTTGAAATTGTTCTAGAAGACAAATAGCTCCCAAAACCAATGATAGTATTTGCGAAGTATATAATTTATTTCATTGTATTTGATACTTAGAAAAATGAAATCCTATTTCTATTTCATTTGTGGGTTATTGGTCCTAAATATAGCTCAGCTGAAAAAAGTAAACTTCTGACATAAAACATTTGCTTCTATTTTGAAGATGGCAAAGATGGCACATGTGCTTTTCTATGATAGAGGAGGGGGAAGGCTGCTGAAAAATGTCTCACTGGCAGAGACTTATTTCAAGTGACTTTATGAAGATGAACCCCTCATTATTGATTCTTAGGTCTTAGGTGATGATATTAAAGCTTACCAGAAAATTAAGCAAGCTTAAATACTGGCACAGACCCCTCAGCAGTGCTGCTTTCTGTTTCATGCTGTGGATTAGTAAGAGATTGACCTGAATTAAATCCTTATATCATGTTGCCTGATACAAAAGAGGCGGGGAGGAGAGGAGGCGGATGTGTAGAAGAGAAGAAATTTTCACTCTCCGTAAATCTAGTCTGAAAGACATCACTAATGATTATTAATTCCTGAGCAGAAATTTGATATGGATATGATTCTAGGCCAAGAGGATGATATTCAATTTGACATAATAAGAAATGCTCAGTTAAATTATGTGAGGAAACACTGTTGAGTTACTGGATTAGCTCTGAGTAGTGACTCTCAATTTCAGGCGTTGGATAAAATTGTGTTTTACGCAACTGTATAGTTGATTCTTTATTTCTATATTAAAGACAAAAGGAGTGGTAAGAGGCCAAGTGTATTGTCCTCAAAGATTTCCGTATGTTTACTGATTTCATTGAAGTCAAATATGTTAGCACATAAGTAAGTAAATGAAAACAGAACTAAAGAAAAACTAAAGATAATCTCTATTTATTTGAAAACATTTTTGTTTCTTTCAATTCTCTTCTTTTTCTTTCAAATCAATTTTTAAATATTGAATCTAAAACCCATTCTGTTCTTCCTACAGTTTTCAAAATTTTAGATCATTTTATATGAAATATTCTAATCGCCCAATCGAAAATATATCTGCGAGTTTGTTTTAGTCAATTTCTGTTCTTTACTTGTCCTTCCTTAAAAATTTGAAAATAAAGGAGTATCTAAGTAGTCAGACTTGAAACACCTGTATTAGAAGTTCTAGGCGATGTTGATAACATTAAACATGAATCTTTACATTTCGTTTTATTCAGTTAATTTTTAAAAAGTTGGAAATTGACATACATAAATTTTGTATTTGATTTTTTTCTACTTGAAAAGTATAGTGTAGCATATCACATGATATTTTTAATTTTTATTTTATTTTTAATTATGAGAACATAATAGTTGTATATTTTTATAGAATGTGTGTGATGTTCTGATGCAGGCATACAATTAATCAAATGGCAGGTGAGGTGAGATATCCGTCACCTCAGGCATTTATCTTTTCTTATGTTAGGAATATTCCAGTTGTACTCTTAGTTATTTTAATGTATGCTCTAACTGTTGCTTATAGTCACTTTGTTGTGCTATCAAAATTTGTTTATCCTATATGTTCTATACCCATTCACTATCCTACTTTATTTTCCTCTCCTGCCAAATTTTCCGGCTGCTAGTAACCATCATTCTACCATCATCTCATTGTCCCTGTGAGATCAATTGATTTTAGTATTCAGCTCTCAGACATGGATAGCATGTGAAATTTGTCTTTCAGTGCTCGGCTCTTTTCACATATCATACTGCTCTCAACTTCCAACCACGTTGTTGCAAATGGCACAATTTCATTCTTGTTATGGCTGTGTAATATTCTGTCATGTATATATACCTCAACTTCATTATCCATACATCCATTGATGGACACTTACATTGACTGCAAGTGCAAATATCTTTTGATGTACTGAATTTCCCCCTCCCCCTTTGGATATCTACCCAGCAGTGGTATTGCTGAGCCACATGGTAGTTCTATTTTTAGTTTTTTGAGGAATCTCCATACTCTTCTTCTCAGTGGCTGTATTAATTTACATTCCCAACCTCAGTATATGAGGGTTTTTATTTCTCCACATATTGCCAGCCTTTGTTATTGCCTGTCGTTTTTAAAATTCTGTTTTCTTGCTTCCTTTAGAAACCTTTCTTTACCTGTGACCTTTGTGAACTTGATTATTAACTATCTTGAGATAGTCTTGTTTGGGTTAAATTAACTTGATCTTCTATGACCTTTTTGTACATGAATACTGATATCTATCTCTAGATTTGCAAAGTTCTCTGTAATTGTTTCTTTGAATAAACTTTCTCCCCCAATCTGTGACTCCTTACCTTTTCTTTAAGATCAATAACATTTAGATTTTCCCAGTTGAGGTTGTTTTGTAGATGTTGTAGTTATGCCTCATTCTTTCTCTTTTTTCTCTTCCAACTGTGTATTTTCAAATAACCTCTCTTAAAACTAATTTTTATTCTTTATTCTCTTTGGTCGACTCTGCTTTTCACAGGCTCTGATACATTTCTGTTTGTCAATTGAATTCTTCAGCTTTAAAATCTCTGCTTGATTATTTTATTGTTTCTATCTCTTTTTAACATTTCTCTGATAGGCTTCTAAGTATGTTCTCAGTGTTGTGGTGAAGTTCACTTAGCTTCTTCAGGATAAGTACTTTATGTTCTTTGTCTAAAAGGTCACTATGTCCATCACTACAGAATTGGTCACTGGCACCTTATTTAGTTTGTTTGGTGAAGTCATGTTTTCCTGGATGTTCTTGGTGCTTGTGGATATTTCTGGGCTTTGAATAGACAGGAATTTATTTTAGTCTTTGCAGTCTGGACTTGTTTGAACCCATTCTTCCTGAGAAGGCTTTCCTTATATCCAAGGGGAATTGAGTGTTATGGTCGAAGTCTTTGGTCATGCAGGTATATCAACACTAGGGGTGCCCTACATCCGTTAATGCTATTATCCTTGTAAACTCCTGGTGGTACTGCCTTGGTGTACTTGTGTTAAAACATGGTAAGAGGCTGGGCATGGTGGCTCACACCGGTAATCCTGAAATTCTGGGAAGCTGAAGAGGAAGGATCCCTTCAACTCAGGAGTTTAAGACTATCCTGAGCAAGAGCGAGATCCCATTTCTACTAAAATATAAAAATTAGCTGAGAGTCATGGGCACCTGTCATCCTATTTACTTGGAGGCTGAGTAAGGGGGATTGCTTCAACCCAGGAATTTAAGGTTGCTGTGAGTTAGGTTGATGCCACAGCTCTTTGGCCTGGGCAACAGAGTGAGACTCTGTCTCAAAAAAAAAAAAAAAAAAAAAGAGAGAGAGAGAAGATTCCTATGACTCCCAGTTAATGGCAGTGCCTTTCACTCTCTTCCCTTCTCTGTGCTGGGCTGCTGGAGATGGGGGAAGAGTGACGTGGGCACTCTCTCTTGGGCACCAGAGCCAGGCATACCTGGAGTACCTCAATCTGGTTCAAACCCAGTGTTGACTATTGCCTAAATACCTCTGATGTTTCATCAAAGATCAAAGTCTCTTGATTCAGCTGGTGGTGAATCTCTGCCAGGACTGTGTCCTTCCCTTCAGAACAGCATGTTTCCTTTTGCCCAGGATGTGTCCAGAAATGCTGTCTGGAAACTAAGTCCAGAATCAGGAGCTTAAGGAGTCTGCTTTGTACCCTATTTTTCCGTGACTGGGCTTGTGCCCAAGTTGTAAAACAAAATTGTTTGAGTTATTCCTTTTCTTCCCTCAAGTGGAAGAAGATTGTCCTTAAGCTGTACAGCTTATAGTTGAGGGAGAGATCACATAGACAATGGCATGGCTACTGCTGCTAGTGTCTCACTGGGTCACATGCAACCCATGTCCACTGGTGTCTCACTGGGTCAAGTGCAACCCACTGACTCAGAGCCAATACTGCTGTAACAGTTGCCCAAGAAGTGTTGTTTTGGGGGCCCATCTTGTCTTACAGATATAGTCCAGGGCCCAAGCTGCTTTTTGCAGCCCATGATGGGGCTAGCCAAAACTGAGTTTCAGGGTGGACAATTTCCCTCTGTCCAGGCTTGTCCAAATGCTGCCTCATGGGCACTGGTAGAACTGCCCAGAGCTGTCCTCCCTTGTGTCATGGCAGCCCTGAGTTTCAGTGCAAAGTCCCACTTTGCTCTCCTTCCTCTGGGATCATAGATTCTCTCTCCACTGGGTGTGCTGGGGCTGCACTGCTGGGGGTGGGGAAGCGGTGGAGCAGGCAATGCAGACTGTCCTTTCTGCCCTCCTCAGTGCCTCTTTTCTTGATGTAATGTTAAATCTAGGTAATAAGGTCACTCACCGGATTGTTGGTGCTTGTTTGTGTGGGTAGTTGACTTTGGTGTTCTTGTGGAGGGAATATTGCTGGAGGTTTCTCATCCGCCTTCTTGCTCTGGCCCCTTTCCACGTGACTTTTATAAAGCATCATTATTTTATTTCGTGACTACATAGCTTGCCATTTCAATTATGCTTGTACATTTTGACATTTATGTTTCTCCATTTTTGATATTAAAACAATATCTTAGAATTTTTTTTTTCATTTTAGACTGTTTCCTTAGTTCAGCTTTCTATAAGTAAAGGCAATACGTTTTGCTACCATGATTTTCAGGTTTATCAAGTTTGCTTATTTATTTTTTGAACTGTAAGTTTTGTTTCTGTGAAAATTATTGCAATTTGTTTTTCAAATTCACTCTCCAGTTCCTGTATATCATAGATTTGTCCCTGCTTCGTGTTTTTTCATTATTTAGTGGAGGAGTTATTTCCAGTTTTTTCCATATGACTGATGGTTTGGGGATTGTTAGTGTATTGGGTTGTTTTGCTTAAAAAAATAGATTCAACAAAATCTTCATTATTCATTGATATCCTACTTTGAAAGGGTATGGTATGATATGGTATGTCGCAAAGATTGACAAACAGATAGTGGCCCAATCTGGCCCCTACCTGCTTTGATAAATAAAATGTTATTGGCACAGAGCTTTATATATACCTTTATATATTACTATGGCCTCTGTGTTATAAAGGAAAACTGAATAATGGTAACAGAGACTGTATGGACCAAACATCCTAAATTATTTATTATTTATTGAAAATATTTCATAAGCTATAATAGTGAACATATTTACTTTTTCAATTGTTATGTTTCCTGTTTCTTGTACTTTCGGCTGCCTATTCATTTTTCTAAGAGTTTGCTTTATCCGTTACTGCAATTGCAGTTGTTTCGTTTGATTCAGTTGGAAGGTGCCGCACTCACTCCACAGGCAGACCAGGATGAGGCTATTCAAATATGCTCCTCCTGCAATTTGGATTTGAGTAGATTGCACGATGTGGTGGAGCTCTGATTAGATTCTTCTGCTCATAAGACTTTCCTCAAGATATACTGTGGGAGGGCAAAGTTGGTAATAAACTCAAGAAGATAGAGCTTGAAGTTGGGAATGAGATTATTAAGGACTCATGCACCTTGAAAAATCATTTTCAATAGGCAGCTATCAAGGATTTTTCCACAGGAAAATGACATTCAGATTTATGCATTAGGCAGGGAGATCACTCTGCTGACTGTGAATAAGCTCTGTTGTAAAGCTGAAAAGCTTTTCTGTTATCAACAGAATGATCAGTTATGACTCAGAATAGTTCAAGCCAGAAAGGGTAAGAAACTACAGTAAAGGGGTAATGATGAAGAGGTGACAGAATGATATTTACAGGGCAAGCCTGATAACAAGTAAGATGGAGAGAGGGACATGGCAGAAGAAAGGACAGTTCCAAGGGTCCCAGTCGGGGTGACTGTATTTATGGTGTGAAATACAGAGATGAATGGCTTTAGTTAGAAATAATGTTTTCACTTTCTTCTCAGTAAAGTATCACAAGGATGTAAAAGCAAATATCTAATGTACTCAATACTGATATGAAGCCAGTAGACAGTCTAATTCACACCCACATAAGAGAACAACTCATTTCAATTCAAGTTGGGGGGAGGGGAACATTAGGAGAGGGGGGTTGGTGTGCTCCCACTGGATGAGCACAATGTAGGGGTGTATGGCACGCCCTTTGGTAGAGGGACTACCTAACAAATGCAAATATTGTGACCTGGTTGTTTGTATCCTCATATTAACCTGAAATTTAAAAATAAAGAAAAGAAGTGCAATGATGTTTCATGTTTTAGGATATTGAGTTGAAGGTGTTTGTGGAGCATCTTGGTGAAATAATGAAATGAATAGATGACGAGGAAGCATAAATAAAATTAGGAAGAAGCTTCTGAGGACAGCATCAAGGAATGCCCCAAAGTAGGGAGTAGGCAAGGAAGAGGAGGCAGCAAGAGGGAACAGGATGATGAACCCAGAGAAAGGAAATGGTGTGAGGCACCTTAACTTCATACACTCTGCTCATATCATGCACTCCCTTTGTGAGTTTATAATGCAAAAATTATTTTTCATTCGCTTTTGTGAAAGAAGAAATAGACATTAGAATCACAATTTAAAATTTAAAGAACTACCTCTATAGTTTATGCCCTCTTTTAGTCTAAGTCAGTTCTTAAAAGGAAGAGTACAGTGAATACTAAGGCTGGTACAACTCTCTAAGGCGTTTTCTCTAGGAAGTGTTTGGTTTTAACAACATAAAAAGCTTCTCTATGAAATACTCTTTAGAGGAGGCCCCCAACTATGATAACTGACTGAACTTTGGGAAACTACAACTTTTCCCCAACAGTCAACAAAGGGTAAACATATCTGATCTTTTTGCTTATTCTCCAGAAAATTCCCAGAAAAAGAAGATAATGAGAATAATGTGTTTATCAGTATGGGAGGGAAGCAGTCCAAAAGAATTTCCATAGCCGTCTATAATAGGAGATAACAAATGTCTATTGCCAAGTAAATTGGATGGAGGGTTCTTGGTAACTGGAGAGGGCCCTGCAAAATGAGCTGCTGAATCATCTAGACTTCAAGATTTTAGGCTGTAATATTAAACTACATTTATATATTGCCTATTTCTTGCCTTAGTGGGCAAATTAAGTACATAATATTAAAATCAACACATTATTTCTCAGCAGAAGTAAAATTTTCAAATGTAGCTTTCTTTTATTCTTGTTCTTGTGAAGCTATAATAGATAAGAAAATTATGCAAGGCTTGACTTTAAACTTTTTGACTACAGTTTTCATTCTTTACAATATTATAAACATGATTGAAGATTAAAGTAAAATACAGAGAGATCTTTACAGTAGATTTTGGTCTAAAAACTAATGAAATTAATATTACATGTGTGAAGTTGTCTAAGTGAAAACCATGTTATTATAAATTTTAGCTTTCTATAAAAATTACAGAATTAAGAACATTCACCTATTAGGCTGGGCATGGTGGTGGCTCCTGCCTGTAATCCCAGCATTTGGGAGGCTGAGGCAGGTGTAGCTATGATGCCACAACACTCTACCAAGAGTGACAAAGTAAGACTCTGTCTCAAAAAAATAAAAAAAAGAAAAATTAAAAAAATTACCTATTGCCTTACTATCTTGCCAGAATGACTATTGTCTGTCAGGCTTTATATGTATTTTATTTTTATAAGCTACAAAACAATATTTGTATCTAGAATTTACACATGTGGACATATATGTATTCAGTCTTAAATTTCTAAAATAAAAATTATTTGGTAAAAATTCTAATAGACTGCTAAATACATCACATATTTACCAGTATTGGTTAGGTTAATACTCTTCAGCAAAAAGTTTAAAAATTTTGAGGAATATGTTTAGAAGAAAAAAAAATCATCTTTTTAATGTAGTTTATAATTTGCTTATACAGAAATGGTATTTTTATTTCTCATTAAGATGAACTTATTTTGTAAACATTAATCCTTCCTGTTATGCTAAAACATTAAATGAACCAACATATAAAAATTTAAAGAGCTTGAGTATAAAACTATTCAGTTGCAAAGAAAACAGGTTCTGTTTTCACAACTTCTTTCTGAAGCTACATCAGATCTCTCCACTATTGCTCACATTATTCCTTTTGTATAAATGTTGAAAATCAGAGGATTTTGGTTTACAGCTCAGTTCCTTTAAATAGAATGTGTTTCTTTTATTTTTTCTAACTTATTGGTTATGTAACTATCTCATTTGACAATTACCACCATGCCCTTTTCTGTTTTCTTTATTTTTATTTTCTGAATAGTTTAGCAGTAGTTGGGTTGCTTAATTTGATTTTCAATCCAAAACAATTTGGTTGTCTTCATTATAAAACAGTTCAGCACTTTTAGCTCCAATAATGTATGCTTTCTTTTGACTCTGATTTAGAAATCAATAAGTATTTAATTCTCCCTTCTTTTAACCTCCAAATGTGGGTGTCTATTCTTCACTTAGAACCTCTTATTTCTATAGATATTATGCGTCTCCTTACTTCTTCTCGTTTCATCTCTGCAAAATTTAATTTTCAAATAAATATTGAAAGAAATATGTCAATGCCGGGCAGAGATTTTGCTATTAATATTTTATAGCACTTTGGTACTTGATGCCAATAAGTACACAAAATACTTTTATCGGACAGTTATAGCACAAACTTGGAGATGTAGAAGTCTATATCTCATAAATCCTGCCCGCAAGGAGCTTATAGGATATTTAGGAAGAAGTGCACACAAAAATTTCACATCAAGTGCCAAAGGAAAATATAGGTAAATGATAATTTAAAGGATCATTAGGAGAGTCTCTAAGGCAAGAATATTTTTTGAGCAAAAGACAGAGAAGTTGTTCAATGGATACAAGGTTTTAATTATGCAAGATGAATAAATTCTAGAGATCTCCTGACAAAATTGCACCTATGGTTAACAATATGAGATTATGAACATAAAAATTTGTTGAGAGGAGGTAGATCTCACCTTGAGTGTTCTTGATGCTCAAAATGTTCTGCCTCACTTAGAATCAAATAAGTGTACTTATAAAAAAAAAAAAGATAATAGTTTACCTACTTGGAAAAGGCAGTATATCCCCCAGCCTGGTTGGCTACAGGGCCTGGCTAGTCTTCCCTTTTCCATTCTTGCCCTTTGATGAACAGTCATTAGGATCATTCTGTGCCCATTGTAAAATATTCCAAAGGCAATGCCCTACACAATGAGTTGATTGCTCATCTTCCTGATCTAATTTTTATTCTCTTCTCTTACTCCAAGCTCAAGGTTGGAACTTCGTGTCCATAAATGACAGCACTTAGGGCCATGGCAGATCCCTCTGCTTGGATGGCCAAGCCTTTGGATCTCTGGGAGACTGAGTATATTTGGTAATTTCAGGCAGTCTACAGTGTTACCTATTCAGAGGCCTTTTATGGCCATCCACCTTAATTGCCTTCTCACCAGAATTACTATTAGTATCAATCACTTTACTCAGTTCTGAATTCCTCATAGCATTTGTTGCTATTTGATACCTATTTGTTTATGTATATTCAGTGTTTGTGACTATAAAAGCAGACATGGTATAAAAAATATAGGATATATGTGAAAGAATTTGGGGTGTTTATTAGAATGTTATTTCAATAGCCAATCATGGATTTCTTGAATATGTGGGAAACAAAAGCATCATGGACACATAATGTGCTAAAGTAATAGCAGATATTTAAGGGACAGGACTAACAAGAATTAAGAGCAGATAAAAAATGAAAATGAACAGATAAAATGGGTTAATATTTCACACACGATACAAAACACTGCGTATTATAAAACGCATTCCTTTACAAAATGGAAATGTTTAATGAAATGTATCTTAACATTAAAAGTAGGAGTGAGCTTACAAGAATGGAAAGGAAAGTTGAAAAGTTATAAATAAAATAGGGCCAGGTGTACCTGCAGTCCTGGCTACTTAGGAAGCAATGGCTGCATAGGGTAGACATAGGGGAGATTTCTTGAGGGCAGAAGTTCAAGGCTGTAGTACACTTGTAATTACTCCTCTGAATGAGCGTCTGCACTCCAACTAGGGCAACATAGTGTGATATTGCCTTCAAAAAAAGCTAAATGAATAAATAAATAGGAGTAACCATCATTCATTAACTCTACAGTGAAGCTACGACTCACTGGGTGTGTTTACCGATTTGATCAGCAGGAAACTCAGATTTTTGTGGAATCTGAATACAAGAAACAATGCTGTGCAACTGGGAGAGCCGGGCAGTAGAATTAAGATCCCCTGCGTATAGCTTAGACATTGGAAGGGCTACACCATTGTGTAATCACAGGACTCAGTGTCAGATTCTTGACCAATAAATTAATTTATAGGGGCCTCATATTAGTAAATCCCTTAGGATAGTTTTGGAAAAGTAAACCCTGAAAATAAAACCAGAATTTACAGCGTTTTGATAGTCTGAATATTTGCTCACAGTCTAAAACAGCATACACACAAAGATTCCTCAGGACTACAATTCGGGAGAAACTACAAACATTATTAGAATTCCAGTAATTCAGTACATATAAATATTGGCCCCAGTGTATAGAATAAGAATGGTTAGAAGGATTAAAAATAAATATTAAGTGAAAACTTCTGCAAGTAGAAAAAGATACTATCCATGAAACCCAAGCCCATTTGAGAAAGAAAAGAATAATGATAATTGAGAATTATCATAATTAATCCAATGGATAAATTAACAGCAGATCGAGATGAATAAATAGGGAATTAATTAAATGAATGAAGGTGAAGGAATTAAATTTAGTGCAAGAAAAAGAGACAGTTGGGAGTTAGCAAAGAAGTTAACATAGAATATAAAAATTGAAGATTCTAACATATATGTAATTGATATTTCAGATGGCAATATTTGAAGAACTATTGGTTGAATAATTTTCCAAAATCAATGAAAGACATTCATCCAAAGATTCATAAAACATAAAAAATGCCAAGAATATGGGGGAGATATGCACACACATATATGTACATATGTACATACACGAATTTCTGAATTTATTGAAGTGATCATGAGCAATATTAATAATATCTCTCTCTCTAGAGCAGCTGTTCTCAGCTGGGTCGTGACCCATAGGAACTGTATTAAAGGGCCATGGCATTAGGAAGGTAGAGAACCACTGCTCTAGAGAATTGGGGGGCATTTGATTTCAGAGGAGAAGGTGTTCACTTTCATTTTGTAACTTTATGTGCAATATAATAGTTTTGCAGTCAACAGAATTTTTTTTACTTCCTTATGTTTAAAAAATCTAATAAGTGTTATAAAAATGAATTGTTAGTTATGGCCTAGATATTGTTAATTAATTAACTGATGAACGAAAGGGAATTTATATTGTATTTTTAATTTCATTTATATTCTAAAAACAGGCCATTTTTAATATGGAGAGACAAATATTCTCCCTTTACAACTAAAAAAGTGTATTAATGAAGAAGGTAGTGAGTGTTTCCTTTATTTCTGGACTATTGCATATGTGTAGACAATTTCGAGGCTACTGTTTCATATAAATTGTAATGTAGCCGATACTGTTAGTGCCTCACCTACATGCCCTCTAGCTCACTAGCTAGTTTATTGCAAATTGTGCAAATCTGTATTTATTTGTTTAAAGGCCTTTTCTGGCCACTGAAGTAGGCTTCGCCTGCCTGTGCATGAGGCCAAAAGTATCAGGGAATTAATGTTCTGGCAGCAACTTTCAAACAATGGCCAAAAAAGATCAATGTATAAATAATCCAGCACCTTTGCCTTAGTGGGATGACTAAATGGCATACAGATGGTCTCCAATTTCCTATGGTTAGACTTACGACTTTTCAGCTTTGAGATGGGATGAAAGTGATAACCACGCAGTAGTTACCATACCTCTAGTACCCATGGAATGCATTCTGTTTTTTACTTTCAGTATAGTAGTCAGTAAATTATGTGAGATAATCAACACTTCATTATAAAATACATTTCATGTTAGACGATTTTGCCCACTAGTAGGCTAATGTAATTGCTCTGAGCACATTTAAGGTAGGTTGGCCTAAGCTGTGATGGACTTCACTAGGCTGGGCATATTAAATGCATATATAAAAATGCATTTTTGACTTAATGATACCTTCAACTTGGGATGGTTTGTCAGGACATAACCACATTATAATTTGAGAAGCCTCAATATTCTGAGCCGGCTCTTAGTGTTTCCCTAATGGAATTAAGATTTCATTTCTTTCCATCCACTTCTTCTATGACTCACTTCCCCACCTTTCTACCAAGGTTTACGTCAATAGAAAAATCAAGTACACACATTCAAATCATTGTATCAGGGTCTGTTTCTGAAAACAAATACAGTTTTTCTATTTTCATGATCAAGATTCAAATAAAATAATCACTAGTCATTCAAGAAAAGTGGAAACAGCTTGTGATATCACAGAGATGTCCCTAATACCGCAAAAGTCAGTCTCTTTGTTTTCTATTGCCAATGTAACCACAGTAAGACACATTTTGTGACAAAAATATCTTTAAATCTGTTAAGTAGGAGAAAACTACAAACAACGGTTTTATAATTTTATATTTATATTCCTCTTTTAAGGCCATAATAAAATAGTTTCCAGCCTCAATGTAGTCAAGACTTTTTTTTTAAATTTAGGTGACCATTGTTCACTTAACTTAAAAGTTATAAGTAACATGGATTGTGATTTTTGTCATTTATACTGCTTAAAGATTATTGTTTTGCTTCTTTCCTAAATAAGTTTGCAGTTTATTTGGTCATCTACTAGCAGCACTGAGAAGGAATGGCTGCTTTTTTCTAGAAAACACTAGTGTGCATGTATATATGTGTATTTGCACATGTACAGGCATGTATGCATGAATTAAAAGCTTTACTTTCTATAATAAGGAGATATATATATCTCTATGTATGTATATCTCCATATATATGTGTGTATCTATCTCTCTCTCTCTCTCTCTCTCTCTCTCTCTCTCTCTCCATATATATATATATATATGGGGAAAGAAAGATAGGTAAAGATAGACCCATCTCTAAAAATATTTTTTCTTGTTGATTCCTAACACTGGGCAGATCACTTGAGATGATTTGTTGGATTATTGTACCTACCGCAGATGGCCTCAGACTCTTGAGTCAGGAAATACTAACTGAAGATTGTGCATTTTCTTTATATTCCATCTTAAGCTATGAAGTGCTACAGTACAAATGGAAGCATTCCTACCTGTTGAAAAAATATTTTTTCAGTTAATGTTTAAAAATTACATTTTATCTTTGTATTTATAGCAGTGGTTTTTAATGAAGGGTCACATTTGTTGATGTCCACAAACATTTTTTATTATGAAATTGTAAGAAGTACTTTTAGCACACGGGGAGTAGAGTCCAGGGGGGCTGCTGAGCATCCTGCAGCACGGAGGAAAGAAAGCTGAAACAAAATTATGAGACTCAGTATGTACATACTGTGGGTCGGGAAGTTTTGATCTATGTATTAGAAGAATTTGTATATTATTCTTTCAATTTCCAGTTACTGAAAATATTCAAATATACTGCATAATTTTGTGGGAAACTTTAAATGTAACTCTTTAACACTATTTTTCAAAACAGAGAAGAGGAATTGGCCTGTTATCAATAGAAAACCAAATTCTAAGTTTTCTTTTCTAAGTTTATTTTTCAGAATCTCCAACAGGGGCTCTATGAACATGCAATCAAGAGAAACATGTGACCTGGCAGACAGTTCTAGTACAGGATTTGCCCATGTTTAGATAGTATCTATTTCATTTGTACCAAACACATGAACCACATGTGGAATGAAATAGACCCTGGGGAAAGTTGTTAAATTGGATTTTTACACTGAAGTAGGGATTTCAGAATGACTTTCTCTGTCTTTATCTCCTGACCTTGTGGAGTGCTTTACAAGGCATGATTCTATGCCTCATAACTGGCAACCAAGTTTTGATTCTCTATATTTTATAAGCACATAATTCTCCCTTTAAAATTAAAACTTTCCTTATACCAATTATCCTTTGTTATATAAAAAATACTCCAAAACTCAATGGCTTCAAATAATAAAGATTTATTATTTGACATAGTTTCTATAGGTCAGGAATCTGGGGAAAGGATTCACTACATGATTCTGGCTTATGGTTTTTCATGAGGTTGCAGTCAGGAGGTTAGGGGAGTGTCAGTCACCTGAAGACTTGACTGGAGCTAGAAAATCTACTTCCAAGGTGGTACACTTAACATGCCTGGTTGTTAGAGTAGGCAGTTAGCTGTAGACTTCAATTTATTGCCACATGAACTTCTATAAAGGGCTGCTTGAGTACCCTCAAAACATGACTACTGGCTTCAACTCACCAGAGCAAGAGATCAAGGAAAGAACAAGGTAAAAATCAGAATATATTTTATGAGAAAGCCACCAAAGTCATGTATTGTCATTTGTATAATCTATTGATTACAGAGGTTAGCAGCATTCAACGTGGAGGGTAACTGTATGAGGACTATATGGACCACATGTGTTTCCCAAAAATTAGTATGTTGAAATTCTACCCCGTAAAATGATGGTGGGGCCATTGGGAGGGATCATATAGTGAGGACGGAGCCCTTAGGAATGGGATTGGTACCCTTATAAGAGGAGACAATGTAGGGTGGCTTCTCTCTCTGCTCTCTGCCTCATGAGGATACACCTGGAAGCAGTCCCTCACCAGACATCAGATCTGTAGGCACCTTGATCTTGAACTCCCTAGCTTCTAGACTGTGAAAAATAAATGCTTGTTGTTTAAGTTACACAATGGAAGGTAATTTGTTACAGAAGTCTGAACTGATTAAGGCAGACACAGAATTCAGGAGGTAAAAATCATTGGGAACATTTGTGATTCTAGTTCCCAAACTCATATTCTGATAGAAATGACAAAATACAATTATCCAATATACTTACTTTCTTTTTTTATGTCATGGAGTATGTTCATAAATTATTTATTTGTGTTTTATACTAATTCTGCAACCCAGTGATTGATGACTTGAAAAGACACTAAAAGTAGAGAATCAATAGGGAAGTTAATATAATGATTCATTCAGAGGAGGTTGAGGTCTAGGCCCATAGTAACAGAAATAGACATTTAGTGGTGGGAAAAGAATGGGAAGACATAAGGTTGAATAAATATGCTTTGGATATAAATTATTAACTAAAGAGGATTCTGAGGATTTTTGCCTCTGCTCATAGAAGTAACAAAGTAAGATAGGAAAACACAAAGATGAAAAGTACTTTTGAATAAGGAATCTAGTTTTTATCCTTATGACCTAGTTTACGTCAGACAAAGACATTCAGAGAAAAAAAATCAGGAAGCATTTGGAAACTTGGATCTGTTATTTGGAAGACACTTAATTAGGTACTAATAGGGATCATTAAGTAGAGTAGAAGGGAGAGAGGACAGATATTGGGGGCCAGGGGTGGAGATACAGAGAGAATATCATCAGCTTTGAACAAAAGTGGACATTTCTTCAAGGTGGATGAAATACTTCTTGGTAGTACATATACAATTTATGAAGTAAGTGCTCTATTGTAATTACAACAACTTGATATATTGAAAATGACATCACATTCAGTGTCAGACCTATCACTGCTTCTAAGTAGTAGATTGATCTTTAGTAAATTACTTCATTTCACTTATTATTACTTTTTGCGTCCATTAGAGACTTAACCCAGGAAATCTGCATAGTTCTTCCAGGTCAAAAAATTAATGATCTCAATTACATTTGTATTTGTTATGCATGATATTAATACTCTTATTCATAGGACTGATATAAGAACACAAAAAGATAATATATGTAGAAAGTGCTTCATAAATGTTTATTAATGCAGAGTCGGCATTGTGTTTAAAACTATTAAGGAATTTATACATTTTGTTTTTGTATATAGTTTATGGAACCATTGGTATATTTCTGAGTATATTATTTCAATGTGACAATTTCTGTTCCTGTGACAATAGTTTATAAAAATTATAGTACATAGTTATTCTCTTAGTCGTCTCTCTAGGTATAAGGGTTGTACTATGATTCCTGAATATAAACATTAATCTTCATAATTCTAAAAGAATTTGAGTAGTTTTTAAGAGATAACTTTTATTTTCAAGCTGATATATTTTCTAAAAGACATTGACACTTCTACACTCTTATCTTCTGTTTTTCATTTCCATTTAGTTTTATTTCAAAAATAGAGACTCAATACATAAAGCTTCATTTTTGTTGGCATTCTTCTTTTCTTTTTTCTTTCTTTGAGACAGAGTCTCACTTTATTGTCCTTGGTAGAGTGCCGTGGCGTCACAGCTCACAGCAACCTCCAACTCCTGGATTTAAGCAATTCTCTTGCCTCAGCCTCCTGAGTACCTGGGACTACAGGCGCCCACCAGAACGCCCAACTATTTTTTTGTTGCAGTTTGGCTGGGGCCAGGTTCGAACCCACCACCCTCAGTATTTGGGGCCAGCGTCCTACCCACTGACCCACAGGTGCTGCCCTTTGTTGGCATTCTTAACCAAGTATAATTCATTAAAAATAGATGTGAAAATATACATACCAATTAGATACCTATAACAACTTGATTAATCATAGCAAGCATTGTATGGTGAGAAACAGTGAATAGCTTATTTTTTAATAAAGTGTTAAGTGTAAGGAGGAAATGTTTTTGTATTTTATGAATAGAAATACATTTAGTGAATTATATTTTCCAAAGACCCATTGAGAAACTGACACTCCAAGTCTAATAATGTATTTAGTACACAGGGAAGATTTCTCTAGTTTTAAGAGCAGATTCAATTTTTGGGGGGGGACACAGCCTCAAGCTGTCACCCTGGATAGAGTGCTGTGGTATGACAGCTCACAGCAACCTCCAATTCCTGGGCTCAAGAGAGTCTCTTGCCTCCACCTCCCATGTAGCTGGGACTGCAGGCGCCCGCCACAACGCCTGGCCATTTTTTTTTTTTTTTTTTTTTTTTGGTTGCAGCCGTCATTGTCGTTTGGTGGGCCCGGGCTGGATTTGAACCCGTCAGCTCAGGTGTACGAGGCTGAGACCTTAGCCCACTGAGCCACAGGCGCCGAACCAGAGAGCAGATTCAATTTTAAGAGCCTCCATGGTATAATATATTCAGGATTATAATATCATTGAAAAAAATTGTCAGGTTCAAAAGGGATCTAAAGCATTTATTTCATTCTCATTGAGTATTATCAATTCATTGTGAATTTGATAATATTGACTTCTTTAATTTCTTCCTTTCATCCATGGACTTTAAGTAAGTAGTAGGGAATTCTAGAATTGGACTGGTTATTCTAGGTCAGTATTAGAAATTCAGAATACCCACCAATACGTAAAATATAGAAATCATCCTTTTCCCCTAATCTGAGCCCCAGGAAGAGGACTTATCTGTCCACATGGCTAGAAACTCTTAATCGTATTAAAATACACTTGTTCATAGATGCTGTTCATTAATTTATGGAGGGCTGTAAATTAAAGCTTGTGTGTGTATATGTGAATTTAACCAACATTTGAAACATAGCTGCTGCTGCATGATGATGGCAGAATCATGGCCTTTCTTGGTGGTCTGTTGGCTCTGGTATTCTCTGTGTTGTGGACATGGAAGCATTACTTTCATTGAATTTTGGTCTCCTTGTGAAGAAATAATAGTGAATCTCTTGAAAATGTTATCAAATGGCACAAAATGTCCCTTTCTGCTGGTAGAGACAACTATGAATTTGCATTCTGTGAAGGAAATGGGCTTTTTAGCAATTGAGCTGAGCAATTTATATTACTTTCTGCAATTGTTCCTTGGGCATTATCTCTGGTGATTTGCTGTCATGCAAAATAAACATCATTTTCCTTTCTCTTCTTGAAAATGATAAATTATATCTTTTAATGCTTTTGTAACAGCGGAGAATATATACAGAATGAATGACTAACTGAATAAATGTAGAGTGGTTAAACTTCTTAAAGTTAAATCAACTGCAAAATCTATAGCAATGTTTCAAAAGCTAATAGCAACTGTCTCTGATGGCTGAAATGTCTTAAATTTCTACAGGGCTTGATGAGAGAGAACCACAATTTTAAATAGCTATGAAATCCTTTCATACTCTTCAAATTAGGTCTTTTATTAAAAAAGAACAATTTTATTAATTGTCAAAATATGTCTTTAGCTGTCTTTGAATAATTCTGTGATGTTTCAGCAGTTCATCCAATAGGTATAATGTTCACATTTTCAGGAACTTATTTTTTTTACATATTTTACAAATCAGGCATGAGAATTGAATGATGAGATCCCAAGCTTCAGAAAACATAACAAACATTAAAATATAAGAATCCACAGAAGACAAACATGATACAGGGCTCAGTCCACCACAGGATGAATTTTAAGTAGGTTCTGTGTAAAGTCATAAAATAGAAAATGAGATGTGATTATACTGGACCGCCCTCTCTATTAGCAAATAAGGTTGTGAATAGAGATCGGATAATGAGGGGAGGGCTTTTTTTATTTGTTTTTTTTTTCCTCTAGGGAATTCTGAAAATTATAAAGCTTTCAACATTTTCCTTCCAGGCATTGTAGTCACAGCAGCCTGAAGTGTTCCATTATTGGGACTGATTTCACATGCAGATTTAGTCCCTGGGGCAAAATTTCTTATGTGAGATTACAAGGGCTACTCTACAAATGTGTTCACTGCCCTGGAGGAGAAAATGAAACATAGTCCTAACTTTCCTGTTTCAGATGTTTAGTGGTCTGGAAAGAGGCATTCCCCCACCACCCCGACGGGAACTATGCGGAGAGTCACCTTCAGTTTGCTTTATTGAAATTGCATCTCCCTTGGGCCAATCATGTCTTTGGAAACATCTGTTTCCCCATCAGAAAAGGCCCGCAAAGAAAGTCTACTGTGCTATCAATTTGCCTTTTAGAAGAGTATCATATCTGATTTATTTACTTACCAAACATAACCTGTATGTTTATAGTAATGAAGGCGTTTTCATGAAAATTTAGCAAACAGGCTACTATTTCATTATGTAAATAGTCCCAATTGTTAATTAATTTATGGGAAATTTAGTTTGATTCTTTTCAATTTTTTTTAAATTGTAGTAAAATAGGCAGAATATAAAATTTGTGACTTTTACCATTTTTAAGCATGTGGTTCTGTGGCATTAAGTACCTTCACATTGTTGTGCAACCAGTAACACCATCCATCTCCTTATTTTTTTTCATATTGTGAAACTGAAACTGAGTTAATTGTTTACTTCAAAACAATATCTTCTTATTCTCTTTCCAGCCCATCCCCTGCCAACCACCATTCCATTTTCTCTCTCTCTGGTATTTTGACTATTCTAGGTACCTCATGCCAGTGGAATCATTTAGTGTTTATCTTTTTATAAATGGCTTATTTCACTTTGAATAGTGTCCTCAAATGTCACCCAGGTTGTATCATGGGCCAGAATTTCCTTACTTTTTAAGGCTGAATAATTTTGCATTATATGTACATATTGCATTTTGCTTATTTGTATTCATTTATCATGGACATAAGGGTTGCTTCCGCCTTTTGGCTATTGTGAATAATACAGCTGTAGGCATTAGTATGCAAATATCTGAGTCGCCACTTTCAATTCTTTTGGATATATATGTACAAATATATATACACACCCAGAGGTGGAAATTGCAGGATCAAATATGATAATTCTATTTTTAATGGTTTGAGGAACCACCACATTGTTTGCCATAGAGGCTCTTCCATTTTACCTTCCCACCAGCAGGGTAAAGGGTTCTGATTTCTTCATAGACTGCTAACTCATTATTTTCTGTGTATTCTTTTTTAAGAAACAACAACAACAATAATAATAGGGATCCTATGGGTATGTTGAGTCCAGTTTTTACTACAAATAATGAATGATGTGGCAAACAATCTTATATCGAAGTCTTATCTCTTTAGTTTCTTTAACTACATTTCTGGATAGATATTTACTATAAGATTAGTTATGTGATTTTTATTTTTTAACCGTTTTTTTTTGTTGTTGTTGTTGTTGGGGATTCATTGAGGGTACAAGAAACCATGTTACACTGGTTGCATTTGTTGGGTAAAGTCCCTCTTACAATCGTGTTTTGCCCCCAAAAGGTGTGGCACACACCAAGACCCCACCCCCCTCGCTCCTTCCCTCTCTCT
>CAUYRH010011415.1:0-17168 GCA_963574655.1 Perodicticus potto | reverse complement strand
GGCAGGAGACTCGCTGGAGCCCAGGAATTGGTGGTTGCTGTGAGCTGTGATGCCATGGCACTATATCCAGGGTGACATTTTGTGGTTCTGTTTCAAAAAAAAAAAAAAAAAAAAAAAAAGTATCCTGTCCTGGGTTACGCTGAGATCTGTCTCTAATAGGCCACTGAGATCCCATCTTCGTGGAGGCATTGAGCATACTCTTACTGAGGCCTCAGAAAGTGTGCACTGTTATCTAAGCATCCCCTTCTCTTGGTCAGGAAATCTTTTGGATTCCATCTGATATAACCCTGATGTGGCCGGAATAAGCTGCCCCCGCCCCCCGCAACAGTTGAGGCATTGTCTACAAGAAATCAATCTGTACGCAAGGATGCGTTTGAACAGTATTAATTAATGATACAGCTTTATTTGATTTCAAAGGATTAATTTCACAGAACTAAAGTCATCTTATTATTATAATCAGCATCACTGCCATCATTATCATCACATCATCATCACAACACCTCACCCTTACCCAATGCTCCTGACGTGCCGGGCACTGTTTCTGGTACTTCGCCTGATTCTACTTGGCAAGTTGTTCAGTAACCTTATAAGGTAGGAAGGTACTCCTGTGTCACAGTGAGGAAACTGAGGCTGGAAGGAGGGGGAGGGACTTACTTGGCAAGTCAGTAGTTGGGGGAGGCGTGGTAGAGCCTTGTAGTTCAGACCTTAGACTGCATGGGTTAATCCTGATTCTGCTACTTCCTGTTTGTAGGACCATGGATAAATTATTTAAACTCTTAATTTAGGCTTCTGATCTGTTAGAAAGTAGAGTAATAATAGGATCGACCTCCTAGCATAGGGTTGTCATGGGAATTAAATAAGGTATTTTATTTGAAGTGCTATGTGGACCATTTACTCATAATAAGCATTCAAGTAATAGTAGTGGGTATATTTAATTTAATAGGTATTTATCAGGTTCCTATAAGTGCCCAGATATGTCTGGCACTGTTTGGGCATTTAAGATCTAGTAACATGAGACAGACAAACAACATTCCTTAGCCTCATGGAACTGAAATTCTAACTGAGAAACTGTATCGGCAAATAAGTGTGTGCTGTGATGTCAGGTTATACATAATAAGTGCCACTAAGAAAAAATAAAGCAGGATAAAGAATAGATAATGGCAGGGAGATAAGTGATGCTGTGGTAAAATGGACAGGAGAGAACTCCTCGAGAAGGTGATATCTAAATAGACACTTAAAGCAAGAACGATTTCCAGAACAATGTGTAAGCAAAGGGAATGAGCCCTGGCAAAAGCCCTGAGGCCAACACGGTCAAGGACCAGGCCAGTGAGGGGCAAAGGGAGGGGAGGGGGTGGGGGCAGAATCAGGTGGGTCTGTCGCCTAAGGGAGGCATCTGGATTCTATTCTGCAAGTGCTAAGAGTCCTTTGGAGGGAGAGGAAATATTTGCAAACATACATATGATAAAGAATTTAAAGCTAGAAATAAAAAGAGCTCTTAACAATTTAAAAAAAAATGCAGAAAATCCAAGAATGAGCAAAGGTTCTGAACTGACCTGTCTCCAAGGATAGATACATAGCCAGTAAGCACATAAGAAGATAACATACTGTAGTCCATCAGCTTCAGGGAGGTTTAGACCAAAACCCCAATGAGGGCTTGGCGT
Organism: Perodicticus potto; assembly: GCA_963574655.1. Lineage (NCBI taxonomy): Eukaryota > Metazoa > Chordata > Mammalia > Primates > Lorisidae > Perodicticus > Perodicticus potto. The sequence goes on along the minus strand of CAUYRH010011415.1, from coordinate 15,507 downwards.
CCTGTAGCACAGTGGTTATGGCTACATACACCGAGGCTGGCAGGTTCGAACCCGGCCAGGGCCAGCTAAAACAACAATGACAACTGCAACAAAAAATAGCCGGGCGTTGTGGCAGGTGCCTGCAGTTCCAGCTACTTGGGAGGGTGAGGCAACAGAATCACTTAAGCCCAAGAGTTGGAGGTTGCTGTGAGCTGTGATGCTACAGCACTCTACTGAGGGCAACATAGTGAGACTCTGTCTCAAAAAAAAAAAAGCCATAATGAGGTACTACTTTGTACCACTAAAATATGATTGCAATAAAAATGCAGATAGTAACAAGTGTTACAAAGGATGTGGAAGAATCAAAACCCTCATACTGTACTGGAGCAACATAAGATGGCGTGGCCACTTTGGAAGACAGTCTGGCAGCTCCTCAGAAGCCTACACATGGTACCATGTGACACAGCACTTTCTGTCCTAGGCATATACCCAACAGAACTGAAGACATGTGTCCCCTCAAAAACTTGCACAAAAAAAGGGAAACAACCCAATGTCCATCAATCCGCTGATGAACACAGAAACAAAATGTGGCATATCCTTATCGTGGAATATTATTTGGCCATAAAAAAGAATGAAGTACTGATACTATATGTGACATAGACAGATTGTCACATGCTCAGTGAAAGTAACCACGTGTTATATAATTGCATTCATGTGAAATGTCCAGAATAAGCAAATCTATAAAGACAGAAAGTAAATGAGTAGGTGCAGGGGGCAGGGGAAGTTGGGGGAAAATAGATAATGACTGTTAACGGATATGGGGTTTCTTTTTGAAGTGATGAAAAATTGATTGTGGTGATGGTTGCACAGCTCAGAATATAGATGCTGCTCGACTTACGTTGTGGTCCCAAAAAAACCCATTATAAGTTGGAAATATCTTGACCTGGAAAATGCATTTGATACAGCCCACCTACTGAATATCCGATTTTAGCCTAGCCTACCTTAAATGTACTCAGAACATTTACATTAGCCTACAATTGGGCAAAATTGTCTAACACAAAACCTATTTTACAGTAAAGTATTGAGTATCTTGTGCGATTTATTAAATAGTGTGCATAACATTCAAATTGCAAGTGTCTCACCATGATAAACTTGAAAAATTAAGTCAAGCCATAGTAAATTGGAAACTGTATATTAAATTCCATAGAACTGTGGCTGGGCACGGTGGCTCACGCCTGTAATCCTACCATTCTGGGAAGCCGAGGCAGGTGAATTGCCTGAGCCAAACGGGTTTGAGACCAGCCTGAGCAAGAGCAAGACCCCGTCTCTAAAAATAGCCGGGCATTGTGGTGGGCACCTGTAATCCCAGCTACTCAGGAGGCTGAGGCAAGAGGATCGTTTGAACCCAAAAGTTTGAGGTTGCTGTGAGCTGTGATGCCACAACACTCTACTGAGGGTGACAAAGGGAGACTCTGTCTCAAAAAAATAAAAATAAGTAAATTCCACTGAACTGCACACTTTAAAAGATGGGAAATGTACATTGTCTGGTATGTATATTACATCTTGGCAAAGCTGTGTATGCTTTGTGTATCTGTGTGTATAAATGAGCTCTGCCACGTGTCAGGAAGAGTCGCCGGTATCAGACACGCCACCTTTCACGTATCTCTGTCTATATAGATACACACACAAAAAAACACACGCACAAGGACATTTATGCACCACATAGTAATGTTTTGGTCAATAATGGACCACATGTATGATGGCCACCCCATAGATTATAAAATCGGGTTTTTACTGTACCTTCTCCAAATGGCCCCAGCCATTTTCTTACTGTCAGGCCACGCTTCACCGAGAACCCCACTCAGAGGATTCTAATATCTAGATACACACATACTTACCATTGTGTTACATTGCTGTCAGTATTCAGTACAGTAACATGATGGACGGGTCTGTAGCCCAGGCGAGGTAGGCTATACCATATAAGTCTAGGTGTGCAGTAGCTGTGCCGTCAAGGTTTGTGCAAGGGCACTCTGTTCTGCAGCCCAGCAAAGCTCCCCACTGGGAAGTGGAGAGCTGGGACTTGGCCCAAATTCAATGTGAGCTCTCTCTCCACTGCTCCCCAGCGGCCTGCACATTGAGTGTTGCCTGTGAGCGCATGAACTGAATGAATGGTTCAGGATGAGCCTCTTTAGACATCATTCAGCTCATGACCCTTCTGGGGAAGGCCCTTTTGTATCCCTATGGCCCATACAATAAGACAAAATTTCCTAAGGATGCATTTCTCAGAACACATCCCCATAGCTAAATGTCACATGGCTATACACACACATGTACACACTCAGCTTTACTAAAATACAGTGTACATGGATATTTATATATACATATGTACACACACATATTTATAGAGAAGGGGAAGACGTATTCCATTGGAGTGTTTTGAGTTGGAAAATGACATTAAATGAGTTACGGGTTTAAAAGATGACTCTGGCTTCTGTGCTGAGAATTGACAACGGGCAGTTTCAGCTATCAGTTGCTGTGTAACAATCCGCTTCAACAGTAGCTTAAAACAGCAACACGTGATTATCTCTCAAAATTCTGTGGGTTGTTGACTGGGCTCACCTGGGCAGTTGAACTTGAGATTTCTCTCCTGTGGTTTTTATCAAGTCATGGCTGCGGCTGGTGTCATCTGAAGACTTGACTGAGCTAGATGTCCAAGGTGGCTTCTTCATTCCAATATCGGAGTATCAATGTGTGGCCCCTCTCTGCAGGAGAATAGCCTGGACTTGTTACATGACAGACAGCTCAGGACTTCAAGGATCGGGAAGCAGAAACTGCCAGCCTTCTTAAGAGCTAGGCTGGAAACACGGCATCACGTTCCCCAGGTTTTATCGTCAGCCACAGATTCAAGGTAGTGGAAGGCCGGGCTCTTCTAATCAGTGGGGGAGTGACAGAAGCCTGTGGAGGAGGAGGAATTTGTGGCAGCTGTCTTCCACCACAGGACACTGGTGTGGAAGAAGGAAGACCAGTCAGCTGCTGTTAATAATTATTGTCACCGGTAGATTAGTGGTTGCCAGGGCTGGGGTGTTGGGGGGCCTGGAAGTGGTGATGAACCCTTCCTAAAATTCACTCCGATGGCTGCCCAACTCTGTGGACACTGAAAATACACTAAATAATAATAATAATAATAATAATAATAATTGTCACCAATATTTATAAGTTCTTGTCTTTCCTCTCCTGTGTGGAAAACATGCCTCTTAACACCTGTATCAGGGGCGCTTCCCAGTGCTGCCCCGTTCTGCTGATGGGAGGAGAACTCTCTAGGTGAGCTGTTATTACCGTGAGCACCTCACTTACAGAGAAGGTTATAGAGAAGGTAACTTGGCTAGGTTATTTGGCCCAGAGTACCAGATTTTGTTCTGAAAGCCAGGGGAGGACCAGGTCTCCTGGGGTTCCAGCCACTTTCTTATTGCTAGGCCATGTTTAACTGGGAACCCCACTCTGAGGATTCTAATCTGGGGGTGCTGAAGAGACTGAGCCTTGAGCCAGCTTTGCTGAGCAGCTTAACTCCGTCCATCCAGATTAAATTTGCAGCAGTGGGGAGCAAGCTGCTCTCTCTGCCAGAGGCAGGGGGAGAAGCTGAGTCCCTGAGGGGTGAGCAGCTGGGCTGTTCCCAGGCAGAACCCAGACACTGCTGGAGCACCCCTTACGTCCTGGTACGTGCTAGGGAGATGGGGTGACCACACTGACACATTCCTTGTTCTTGAAAAGAGCTGGGGGCCCCAGGATGGTGGTGTGGGTCCTTTGTCTTTCCCCGGAGACCTTAGGGATGGGGCTTCTCTCCTGGAGGAGGAGGCTTTACCAGAGAGAGGTCAGCTACCTGGTGCCCCCTGCTGATGTTGGGGTAAAATGAGGCTGATGCTCGCTCAATAAAGACTGAGTAAACTGAGCTCGGGAATAGAGAAAATGCATCTAAGTTAGGGGCGGAGAGCAGGGTGGATGCTTTGAGAGAGGCCCTCTGCCAGCCTGGGAGTGGGCCATGGGCAAGCTCCCCCAACAGGGACGGGCCTCGGCCGCCACCTCGCGTGGGGCAGGGATTGTGCTCAGTGCTGCTGGTGGTTACAGCAGCAGCCTCACCCTCAGAAGAACTCTGGCTAGAGGTGGCCTGTGTGACCCTAAGGACTCCTTCCAGGACTCATTCATCCCTCATAGCTCCGCTTCCTGCAGAACCCAGATGGGTTCTCAGCTTCCCTTATAATCAATGCAAGAACACAGTCTGAAATCTACTGGCCTTTTCTGTTCTAGGAACGGGGGCCCAGAGGAAGGGAGAGGCCTGCTGATAGAGAATGCTGAGAATACCGCCACGCTATTGGAGTGGGAAAAGCCAGGTGGGGTGCCAGGTGTCGTCAGGAAGCCAAAAGGGGAGCAGGGAGAGCTCTGGAAGGGGGAAGGAATGGAGTAAACATATTGCTGACGCCACTTGGTATGTTTGCTACCTTAGTTCATAAAACGTTTTTCTCTATTATACCCATCAAACAGATGAGAAAATGGAGGCCCTTAAGCCATGCACTAGGAAGTGGAGGGCTGGAACTCGCCCCAACTCCAAGTCCAGTAGTCTTTCCATTGCTCCCCAGCTGCCAGCACGTGACTGAGCTCTGTCCACGGGCCCGTGGACTGCAGGGTCCAGATGAGCCTGCCTACAGATCACGTAGCTCATGGCCGGGTCCCGGGCAGGGATCTTTTGGATCCCTGTGACCCATTTAACTTAGGAGCCCCAGGACCCTGATGCCCCCACCCTCTTCCTAGAGTACGATGTAGTTCCCCGAGTCAGATCGAGCCTGGGAGTTTGATGCCCAAGGCTGCCATGTGGGGAGTCAGTACAGCTCACACGTGGCGTTGCTTAGGCTGGGTGATGACGGTGTCTCACAGGTATTCCTGAAACTAAAAAATGAGTTTAGTAGAAAGTATTTCCAGCTCAAGTGAGTGGCATCTTCACATGGCCTGACTTTCTCCGCTGGTGTGTGCGCCCTTCGGCCACCGCCTCCCACAGGACCCTGACGGGTTCCTGCTGGTGCTCAGGGAGTCCACGCTCGCGATCGGGCTGGGCTCGGGCTGTGTTGTCACATTTCGGTTTTCTGTTTTGGTACAGCAAACACTGTGAGGAGATAAACAGAGATCATTTTACACCTTTTATATTATGACAAATACATATTGCAAAACACTGCTGCTTCCAAAATGTTTGGGCTTCCGAGCAGCGAGGAATTAACAGTTAGGCAGCTCCGAGATGCTTGTACTTCATTTACACGTCAGAATTTTTTTTACATGGTTCAGTAAAATAAAAGCGAGAAAACACACACGTGCGTGCGCTCACATGCACACCCAGCATCCCGCCTAGATTCTATATCAGGAACGTCTTAAATTAGTAAGTAGTCCTTTAAGTCCAGATAAACTGATAAATACCATTAATGGCTTAATTTATACTCTGGGTTTGAAATTTGACACACGGACACTATCTTGGCTCAGGAAACACAAGTGGTTTTGTGCCAGAGGTTTTAATGACCGATCAGTAATATAAATTGCTGCATCACTGGACAGAAATAGCTTCTCCATGTCATTTGATCTGGAAACTTCTCCGGCCAGGCAGCAGTTAATAAATTTAAAAATAATTACCCTCTTTATTCAAAGTCAAACTAATTAGGAGAAGGTTTTACAAATCATAATGTTGTTCAAGTCACTGTATACCCCTGTTTGGGACTTGAACAGGCCTGGGGGCAGCAGACAGGATGGGGGGTGTTAATTAGAGGGCAGGAGACGCCTGGCCTACTGAGCTCAAGGGTAGGGGCTGGGACACTCTTCAGCGTGTCCTCAAGAGAAGATGGGAGGTCTTGGTGAGGAAGCCATTGGGTGACCTGTAGGAACTCTTTAGTCTGTATGTAGGGAACTCAGAGCAGCCACCTACTTGTGATCTGAACGTGGGGAGCTGGGGCCAGGGCAGGTCTGTGCAGACCAGGCTGGAGAGACTGAGACAGAAAGCAGGAGAGGTGGCTGAGCAAATGACTGCTGGGGAGAACAGGCCCGTCCAGAGGCAGGGAAGTGGACAGGATGATCTTTAGAGGGCATCACTCACTGTGCAAGTTTGACCCTAACAGGCGCAGCTTTATATTACAGACTATGGGGAAGAGAAACCCCATGCAGCCTAAAATCAGAGTACGAAGTTCAGGATACTTGGTGTATAGTGAACCAGCACTTGGGATCTGGAATCAGACTGTCTTGATTCAAATTCCAGCCCCATCAAGTTCATGTTTGATTATCATAGGCAGATCGCTTAACTTGGCCAGGCCTGGGCTTCCTCCTTGTAACATCAGGATGATGATGACATCTATTGCATCTATTATGTAAGGGGTATTGTGAAGATTTAATTTGATAATCCGTGTGATCACCATAGGCCTTGCATGGAGTAACCTCTCAGTAAATGGAGGTGGTAGTTACTCTCGCTGCATCGCAGTCTTCATTAGAGGCCTTGGAAAACACAAGTTTCCCCACTGGGTGCACAAGGACCAAGTCAATGGTGACAGTAGTGAAGGCACAGGGATGGTATCCAGCTATTTTTCCAAGGTGGGATCTTTCAGGGTCTCTGACTATGTCCTTTGGCCAAGAGGATGTTTGCAATGTGTCCATGGAGCTCACAGCCCCTTCCGTGAATGGAGAAGGGAGGGCAGAGTGAAGTCCCACACTTGCAGCAGTCTCAGGGAGCAGATCTGATAGATCTTCAGGCTTTGGGGACTGGAACACCCAAAGCTGCTGAGAGGAATCACATCCTGCCAGTACCTAAACAGCCAACGTGTAAACCCCGGCCGGACAGGTTGCAGAACTGGAATCGGGACAAAGCAGATGCACCAGCACGTGCCCTGCTGGGTCTAAGAGGAGGCCTCAGTGGCTGCTGCTCTCAGAGGCCCAAGACACTGACTTCCTGGCGGGGTCCGTCCCATGTCTGCTACCACCAGGAACCTGAGTATTCTGGATCTCACGCCTTCTTCAAGTAGGACCTTCCATTTCATGCCACCTTTTCCCTGGTAAGGAAAAGAGACAGACAAAAGATGGCTAAGGTCCTTCCTAGGTTTAGGAGGTCTGGGGCTGGGAAGCTTAAGGGCACTGTCCATAGGTCCAGGGCACTAAGTTGAAGTAGACCCTAGACTTGCCTCAATGCAATTCAGTTCTCTCTGTCAGCCCCCAGCCTGCTCTCCAGGTCTTCCAGGTTAATGACTCAGGTTTGCTTTGGACCAGAACAGCCCATACAGCTGGTTTATCCCATCATTTACTATTGCCCGAATCTTTAAGTACCTGCTGAGTGCTAGGTGCGTTTTGGACCCAATATGTAATGGTGAACAAACCTTGGTCCCTGCCTTCCTGAAGGTTACAGTGCTGTGAAGGAAATGAAGATGTAGGTTGAACTTGCATTAGCATAATTCAGAAGCTATACTCGAGCAGTGGTTCTCAACCTTCCTGATGACACAATGTATTTTCATTGTTAAAAAGGGGTCGTGACCCACAGGTTCAGAACCGCTGCCTACTGGTTATTTTTGAGTGATGATTTTATTAAGTCTTTACTATAGTTCTAGAGTGTAGGCAATTTTTCCTCTCCGGTCTTTGCTGGAGAAGACCAAGACCTACAAAAGTTAAGGAAGATGGTCCAGGGCAGGGCTAGAACGTGTGCCTCAGGTTCCTGTACCCTTGAGCCCTTGAACCCATATTTCTTTCTTTCTTTCTTTCTTTTTTTTTTTTTTGTGGTTTTTGGCTGGGGCTGGGTTTGAACTTGCCACCTCCAGCTAATGGGTCCGGCACCCTACTCCTTTGAGCCACTCTTGAACCCACCCTTGGACCCATATTTCAGGCTTGTCTTTTCTCCCCTGGATGCCTGCACTGACTCTTAACGTGCAGGTCTGGGGAATCAATGCTCATATTTGAAAAAGGGGTCCAGCTAAGAATGAACAATCCAAACTAGAATTAGGACCCACAAGTTCTTATTTTCCGTCGAAGGTTCTCTCCACTCTGACTACAAAATTAGTACTTTCTTGTACTGGCCTAGAAAAAGTTGCTTAGTTCCCACATTCCTGTGTCACAGGGGAAGCCATTCAAGCAGATGTAAATCTGGAGGTGCTGGTTCTCCTCCACTCCGTGTTGGCTGCAGCAGAGTCTTGGAGTCCAGAAACGGCTAGATGCCTGGCAGCCGCCGAGGGCCTGTGCTGCGGACTCTGTTCTTCCCTTCCGGCAGGGGGTGGGCTTCGCAGGGAACCCTGTGCGAGAGACAGCTCTGTTTCAGCGCGAAGGAGGCTAGGAGGCACCATGCCGTGGCACTGGAAGGAGGAAGCAGCCAGGAGACCCACACACTCAACACACACACACACACACTCACACTCACACTCTCTCCAGCCACGTGGCCATCCCCTGTGAAGGCACAGAACTGTATTTCCAACCTTAGTGTGTCCACCTGGTCTGCGGCCCCCTGTCATTCCTGGTATGTTAATGATGCTTGAAAAAAGCTTTAGGGACAGGCTCGGCGCCTGTGGCTCAGCGGGCTAAGGCACCAGCCACGTACACCTGAGCTGGCGGGTTCGAATCCAGCCCGGGCCCGCCAAACAACCATGACAGCTGCAACCAAAAAAAAAAATGGCCAGGCGTTGTGGTGGGCGCCTATAGTCCCAGCTACTTGGGAGGCGGAGGCAGGAGACTCGCTTGAGCCCAGGAATTGGAGGTTGCTGTGAGCTATGATGCCACAGTACTCTATCCACGGTGACAGCTTGAAGCTCTGTCTCAAAACAAAAAAAAGCTTCAGGGACAGTCTGTATCTCTGAACTTCGGGGTGGAAAATGGAGTTCTTGTTTAGGGGACTCTTCGTGCTGGCTGACCGGGTGGACTGGCAGGATTGAAGGCAGGACAAGGAGTTTAAACGGTGAGCAGGAACACTCCTTCCCTCAGCATGGCTGCCAGCCCTGCCCCTGTCCTGCCTGGTCCCGGCATGAGGGCCAGAGCTGGACTCCGAGGAGTCAGTGTTGGGGTGACTGTCCCGGTCCTACAGCAATGAGGAAAGCAAGCAACTGTTCCGGCTGCTCCCCCCAAGGGCAGTCTCCACAGTCCCCAGGGCCTGGCCCCAGGGAAGGTGCAGAGGAGCCAGAGGATGAGAAATAAATTAGTCCGCATGAAATTTTACATGGAGAAAAAAAGGAAGAAAGAGTCTCACACCCCTGCCTCACACTTTGGATATGGGGACGGGTGGGGGGCAGAGGACAGTGAGTCGTCAAAGGGACACGAAGACTCCATGCAGTTTGGCACATCTCCCCATTGAAAGCATAGCAGCATTTGACTTTTATAAATATCAGAGGTGATTTGTATAGCGTTTCACGTGGTGTGCCAAGGAATTTAACCTGAGAAAGTTTGAGCTCGAGAATGGCCGCAGAGCGTCATAGGCACTTGGGGAGGGCGAGTCATGTGCTGTTGTTTGTACAGTCCGTGCCCATCATGGATTTACTCTTGACCTCATTTCATGCTGTTACTATAAAGGCATGTTTGATGCCTAATATAGAGTTTTATTTCCCCAGCACAGGGCTCTCGGCTCTGCGGGAGCTGCTTGCTATAGAGCAGGGACAGACAGCCTTGCTGTCACCAGCCGGCCCAGACAGCCACCCTGCTCCACTGTGCCCCCTAGTGGCTCGCAGGGCCCCTCTGGCCACCTTCTGCAGGGGTCTCTACTAGGGTTTTTTGAAATCATCAAATTTTATTATAAAATTAATTTTATTTTTAGAGCAATTTTAGGCTTATGGCAAAGCTAAGTAGAAAGTTCAGAGAGTTCCGATGTACCCTGTGTCCATATACGCACAGGTGCCCCACTGTCCCTTCCCCATACCACAGTGGTTTATCTAATGCAGACGTGACGTTACACTGACAGGTCATCACCCGTAACTGACATGAGGCCTCTCAGTGTAATGTGTACCCAGTATGCAAGTGTATAATGATGCATATTCACCATTGTATGAAAGAGTGTCATACAGAGTAATTTCACCACTCTAAAAATCCTCTGTGCTACCATTGGTGCTTTGGACAGTGTTTTGTGGGGCTCAGTGGTGTTTGGGTATTTGGGGATTGGAGCAGGAGAACTGACCCAAGGCAGGTGTGGCCTAGAAAACGCTGAAGTTCATTTGCTCAGTGGACGTCAGGAATGTCCACTTTATGCCGGGTAGTTATGCTGGGCCCCAGGGATAGGAGACAGCAATGAGCAGGACACACACAGTCCCCCCATAGTGGAACGATGCTGAATATTGTTGGTGGGGCTGCGGGACCCAGCGAGGTATCTGAAGCAGTGATGACTCAGGAGAAATGAGAACCGGGTTCTGGGCCTGGCTCTGTCGTGGCCTTGCTTTATCACATGGGACAAATGGCTTTGTCTCTCTGCCTCTGTCGAATGCAGAATAGTATTTTAGAAGGGGAACTGGGCAGGAAAATTTGTTACTTTGAGGGTCCTGTGGTTGCATGGACGGTCTAAGATCCTCATCTTGCATTTAACCTTTACATTGTTGTTAGCCTTGATTTTTCACAAGTGTGAATGATTTACAATCAGCAGTGATGGTAAGGACTAAATACAATCATACGTGTAAATGCAGAAGGACGTGTGCCGGGTGGGTTGCTGCTGCCCGTGACTGTTAATTTTGGGGGCCTGTGGCTTCTGTCCCTCACCAGTGGGCAGGTATTCCCTTTGCTTCATTTAGTAACTCATTCAAAACAATGTATTAAACACCTACTGTATCTGAAGAAGGGATTAAAAGCGAAGATATTTTGCCTTTTAAAGACTATTCTAAAACTTTGAGGGGAATGATAGACTGAGATCTTTGAGGACTGTTATGCACAGCGTGGTCTGTGCCTGGTACAATTGCTTTTGATGTATTATCCAGTACAGTCCTTGTAACTCCACTAAGAGGTGGGCTGAACCGTCTGTATCACGGATGAGGAGCTGCGGGCTCAGAGAGATTTAAATAATGCAAGTCATTCGGTGGTCGGACTGAGTTGGGTTGGCATTCCCAGGGGTGAATATGATGGGACTTTTGGGGCACCTGCTATTTACCCCCCGGAAATGTCCCCGCATCCGAGTCCTGATCATCATCCTCAGCCCCGATCCCTGATTTCCACTCCCCTCCCTGTGTGCCTCTTCCTTCCCCCGAATCCCTCTCTGTGCCATTTTCTGCTCTAGCCTTTCCTCTCGGACTTCTCGCCCTTCTTAGTGACACCTCTGCCGCCTGATGACAGAAAGGAGTTAATAAAAACCAATGTTTAACTGAAACTTGAAAGGCCATAAATCGCCTTGTTTTTTCTAGGATGTTGGTAGCATTTTGATTTAATAGTTGGACAAACACAAGGGCCTATTTTATTCAGAGTTTACAGGCCTCAAGGCTGTTATTCCTCCAAATTTAATAGCATTGAAATTGCAGGGTTTGCTATAATTTGCCTATCGCTTTCTGCTCTACCATTGATGTTTATTGTCAGCGGGATGGAATCTCAATCCGACTCACTTAGATAACATGTCTGTTAAACATTTAGATAATTGTACCATCATTAACTTGTCACATTATTTTAGAGATTCAAAACAGAGGCAGGGTAAGTAGAGGTACCCAAGGGGGTGAAGGTTGGGGAGGAGGAGGAGGAAGAGACAACCTCTCCTGAGTTAGGCACCCAGGAGATGAGAGAGTTGATTTCACACTTGGCCTTTCATCGGAGGTGTGAAGAGATGGGGGAGGGTTGCTCCTTCCCAAGCTTGGGGGCTGTCTCTCAGCCACCAGCCGTGGTGACAGTCAGGCCTGCTGTCAGCTGAACCCCGAGACAATGTGGGAAACGCTCAGAATGCTTGGACTTTCATTCCCAACTTTAGCCTTTATGTACCAAAGGCCAATTTTTAAACTTTCCTAGGGGATGCTTGTTGCAACGTTATTTGTAATTACAAAGCATTGGGACTGACCTGATGTCCAGCGATCAGAATCTATTAATTAGGGTACCTGACATGGAAAGATGTCTGTGCTTTTTGTGTGATAAAAGCTGGTTAGAGAAAACAGGCTGTATGGTGTGAACCCACTTAATACAAATACGGAAGCCCATTCAGTAAGATTTTGTGAGATGCTATACCTTTTAACAACCGTCTTTAGAAATGGGATTGTAGGGAAAAGAGGGTTTGGGGTAATAATAATTATGATTTACAGGCATATAACACTTACATAATTTAAAAATTTAAAGTCATGGGCAGCACCTATGGCTCAAGTAGTAGGGCGCCGGCCCCATATACCAGGGGTGGCGGGTTTAAGCCCAGCCCTGGCCAAAACTTCAAAAAAAAAAAATTAAAGTCATTTTATAAATAAGAAAAATGGCACCTGTGAGTATTACTTACTGTTCTTCTATGGAGGAGAACTTCTAAAAAGAAAAGGCTTCAAATACAGGTAGTTTTTTTTTTTTTGGTCACAGTTTGGCCAGGGCCGAGTTCGAGCCCGCCACCCTCGGTATATGGGGCTGGCGCTCTACCCACTGAGCCACAGGCACCGCCCAGGTAGATGGGTTTTGAGAGAGCTCATGAACGTTAATATCTCAGCCGCAGTAGCGGGTGCCTCGGTTTCCCCATTTGGACAGATAAATGCTAGCTGGGGAGCTCGGCACACTGGGAATGGGCCAGGGCTCTCAGAGGTCAGGGCTACAGTCTTTGTCACTAAGAGGGCTTTTCTTTACACCTTTGTGAGGATTGAGGTTAGACCCAGAGGGGTGACAGAGGCCAGGAGCAAATAAGAATGAGCTCAGCTGGAAGTAGGGGGTGACTCCCCATGTGGGAAATTCCGGGAACAACTAAATATCAGCAATAACAGGACACTGAACTAGGAAGACCAAAATGTCCTCTGGAAATAATGGAGGCGTTCGTCCGCAGGGGTCGCAGGTGTGACTGTATTCTGTCCTCTGGCTTTGGACGCCACGTTTGCTCCTGCAGCCTATGCCCTGATCTATGACTTAGACAAGCGGATTCTCACTGTTGCTTCTCACAGCTTGTGTGTCCCCTAGTGACACAAGGGAATAGGGAAAAAAATGCACAAGTCAAAAAACACAGTTAAATGCTTCCCCAACTGCGTACTGTAAATAATGCAGGTATTTGGGGGTGGGAGGAACAAACAATATAAATATTTTATAGACTGTAGGCTAAGTAATGTATATATTTAGAAAAGCAGCTTAAATATTTCATGCGCTGCACTGCAGATTCCTGCTTAGAGGAAGAACTGGGCTGGCGAGGCCAGGGGTGAAGGGTGGGGGAGCTGCAGGGCCCAGGCTGGAGTGGTGGAGGGGACGTGATAATCACACTGTGTGTGAGATCAGGTCGTGATGAGGGCAGCAAACTCCTACTTACTGGGAACCCAAGTCGTTGGAAGGCTCAGATTTTTTAAACCATCCTTTAAATACCCTGTACCCTTTTTGTTTTTAATGTGAAAGAGAGAAATGACAGCCTAATAAAAATTTATTTATTCAGCTCGGCGTCCGTGGCTCACTGAGTAGGGTGCTGGCCACATACATGAAGGCTGGTGGGTTTGAGCCTGGCCAGGGCCTGCTGGACAATGATGACAACTGCAACCAAAAAAATAGCTGGGTGTTGTGGTGGGCGCCTGTAGTCTCAACTACTCGGGAGGCTGAGGCAAGAGAGTTGCTTCAGCACAAGAGTTCGAGTTTGCTGTGAGCTGTGATGCCACAGCTCTCTGCCGAGGGTGACATACTAAGACTCTGTCTCAAAACAAAAAAAAACAAACAAAAAAACCAACCAATTTATTTAGACTTACTCTGTTGCCCTGGGTAGAGTGCCATGGCATCATAGCTCACAACAACCTCAAACTCTTGGGTTCAAGCCATCCTCTTGCTTCAGCCTCCTGAGCAGCTGGGACTACAGGTGTGAGCCACTATGCTTGGTTAGTTTTTTCTGCTTTTAGTAGAGACGGGGCCTTACTCTTGTTCAGGCTGGTCTCCAACTCCTGAGCTCAAGCAATCCACCCACCTTGGCCTTCCAGAGTGCTAGGATTACAGGGGTGAGCTACCTCACCTGGCCAACAATTTATTTTTAAAAGCAAGTTCCAATCCAAGAGAATTAAAAACATGTATCCACATAAAAACTCACACATGGATGTTCATCATCGTGGCATTATTCACAATAGCCAAATGTCCATCAACTGATAAATAGATAAACAATATGTGGTATATCGGTATGATGGACTATGATGGGGTGATTGGGCCATGAAAAAGAATGAAATTGGCTCAGTGCCTATACCTCAAGGGGCTAAAGCGCCAGCCATGTACACCAGACCTGGCGGGTTTGAATCCAGCCTGGGCCTGCCAAACAACAGTGACAACTACAACCAAAACATAGCTGGGCAAAGGGCAGTGCCTGTGGCTCAAGGAGTAGGGCCCCGGCCCCATACGCTGGAGGTGGTGGGTTCAAACCCAGTCCTGGCCAAAAACTGCAAAACAAAACAAAACAAAAAACATCGAGGTGGTACCTGTGGCTCAGTGGGTAGGGCGCTGGCCCCATATACCCAGGGTGGCGGGTTCAAACCTGGCCCCAGCTAAACTGCAACAAAAAATAGCCGGGCATTGTAGCGGGTGCCTGCAGTCCCAGCTACTCAGGAGGCTGAGGCAAGAGAATCGCCTAAGCCCAGGAGTTGGAGGTTGGCGACAGTGAGACTGTCTCAAAAAAAAAAAAAAATAGCTGGGCTCGGCGCCTGTGGCTCAAGTGGGTAAGGCACCAGCCACATACACCTGAGCTGGCGAGTTCGAAACCAGCCCGGGCCCACCAAAACAACAATGTTGGCTGCAACCAAAAAATAGCTGGGCGTTGTGGACGGCGCCTGTAGTCCCAGCTACTTGGGAGGCGGAGGCAGGAGAATTGCTTGAGCCCAAGAGTTTGAGGTCGCTGTGAGCTGTGACACCACGGCACTCTACCCAGGGTGACAGTTTGACACTCTGTTTCAAAACAAACAAAAAGAACGAAATAAACCTGGTTTCTTGCACCCTCAATGAATCCCCAACAATAAGAAAAAGAAAAGAACGAAATATTGGCCCATGTAATAATATGGGTGAACCACAGAAGCATTCGGCTAAATGAAAGGAGCCAGACGTACAATAAAAGGCCACATATTGTATGATTTCATTTATGTGTAATGTTCAGAATAGGGAAATCTGTCTAGTCCAAGAATAGAAGTTGCCAAGGAGTTGAGGGGAGTAACTACTAATGGGTTTGGGTTTTGGGGAGGATGTGATGAAAATATTTTGGAATTAGCTAGGGGTGGTGATGGTTGCATAGCTTTGTGAATACATTAAAAACTATAAAAGGGTGGCTCAGCGCCTGTGGCTCAACGGGCTAAGGCGTCAGCCATGTACACCTGAGCTGGCAGGTTCGAATCCAGCTTGGGCCGGCCAAACAATGATGGCTGCAACCAAAAAATGGCCAGGCGTTGTGGCGGGCGCCTGTAGTCC
>CAUYRH010011414.1:0-23916 GCA_963574655.1 Perodicticus potto | reverse complement strand
GCAACCAAAAAATGGCCGGGTGTTGTGGCGGGCGCCTGTAGTCCCAGCTACTTGGGAGGTGGAGGCAGGAGACTCACTTGAGCACAGGAATTGGAGGTTGCTGTGAGCTGTGATGCCACAGCACTCTACCCAAGGTGACAGCTTGAGGCTCTGTCTCAAAAAAAAAAAAAAAAAAGCAGGAAGGGTCCCCAGCCAGCATGCAGAGCTGCACCAGGGGTGTCAAGGCTGGGTGGGCTTTCTGCCTCTACCCAGGGAACCCCTGGAATTCCCTGTCAGAACTCCTGGCCCTTTCTGCACAAACTTCACCCCAAGTGAGCTCCTTCTCACGAAGGCTCAGGAGGCCACATCTGCTCACCCTGTGTCCCAGGCCTGGTCCAAGCCACTGCCATCACAATAGAGTCAGGAGAGAACATGTCTGCTCCTCCCTGGCTGTGCCCAGTTCCAGTGGCTCTGATGGGAGATGGCGGCCCCCAGGAGGGAGCCCTTGCTGCACTCCAGGAACCTCTGAGCACCTTGCTCCTGGGCTGGCTGGGAAGGGGAAAGGAGGGGCCGTTGGGGAGGGGAAGGCTGGGCCTGGGGTCTGGGGCTGCCTCTGGCGCCTGCTTGTCAGCAAGCCTGCGGCAGTTCTTCAGCCTGAGAGATGCCAAAGCCGCTTATCTCCTCTCCAAAGGAAGCCAAGCCAGAGCAGGAGGATTGGGGGTTCCGGACGCCAGCGCATGTCTGCAGGAGGAGACGCTGGTTTCCCTCGGAACGACCCATCAGGAGACAAGTTCCAGCTGCAGTGGTCGGAAAATTCTTTGTACATGAGGAATGGGGCTGGTGATCTCGAGCAGGCACTTGGAGGCAGGCACAGCCTGGGACAGGCCAGATTTGGGGCTGCCGTCATGGGGTCAGCCTGGGAAGGGTGTCCACAAACCTACCAACCCTGCCCTCCTGGCAGGAAGGGACAGCCCCAGCCACCCAGGAGCATACCCAACCCAAGCTGACCCATAAATGGACCACTGTGGCCCGGGGGGGCCTCTCTAGGGCTTAGATGGGCAGGACAGCAGCAGTGGCACCAGGCTGCCTTGCCCAGCAGTGCTGGGAACATCTCAGAGAGTGATAGGCAGCATTCCCAGCCAGTGCTCCTATGCGGAACCCCACTTGCTCACAACAGCCCCACTGTAGGTCAGGAAGCTGAGACTCAGAAACTTCATAACTTCATATAGGTGACTCAGCCACACGTGACTGCAGCACAGTGTCACACTTCAGGATGGACTGGCTGAGCCCAGGGGAGCCCCACAAGGGGCTAGTCCTTGGCACGCAGCTGTCCCCTGAGGTAGACGGTATCATTGCCCCTTTCCAGGAACGTGGAAGGCTGCAGGGTCACAGAGCCCAAGGGGCAGGGCTGGTCTTGACCCCAGGCAACCCCCCAGGACCTACTGTAAGGTGACACCCAGCTCTTCTCTGCAGTGGCCTCCAAACAATGACAGAATACAGAGGAGTCCTCTGGGACTCCAGGGTTGCAGCTCCAACCCAGGAGTCTAGCCATCCTGCAAGCCCTCCCTGGGCCCCACAGCCCCCCACCAGAGGATCTGGGGTTTTGTTACCTGCGATGCAAATGCCTCTAAAACACCAACACATTGCTTGGTCTTCCTAGCCCCACCTGCCAAGCCTTCCTTGCCATGGCCTTTCAGGGTCAAGGTGCCAAGAGGCCTAGCCAGGCTCCTGCTGATCTTGGCAGGGGAGAAGTTCCTCTAAGACCAGACCTGCCCTGTGCAGGGTGCTCAAAGTTCTCAGCAGCCTCAGAAGTCTCCTAAGGCACTGTCAGGGACCTAGCAGGGCCAACAGGGGCCTGAGAGGTCCATTTGATGGTCAGTGTCCCCACTGGCTGCCCACCTAGAGTGACCAGGGTCTCTAGTCCACTAATCTGTCCTGTTCCAAGCCTGGCTGGGGCTGAGGAGTGACCAGCCAGATGAGAAAGCTGAAATGGGTGCCAGTGAGGCTGCTGTTAGCCAGCATGGGCAGCCAAGGGAGAGGGGTTGGGGTGAAGACACCTCACCTTGCAGGCCTGTGTGTGCACCCAGGTGCATGTATGTGAGTATGTGGGTGCACACAGGTGAATGAAATGTGTAGCCAGTTGTGTTTCTACCAGCCAAGAGCTCCTCCTTTATTTTTAAATTTTTAAAATATATTTATTTTAGTAGAGATGGGGTCTTGAACTCCTGAGCTCAGGCAATCTGCCTGCCTCAGCCTCTCTGAGTGCTGGGATTACACGCTGAGCCACCATGCCTGGCCCTAGAGCTCCTCCTTTAGAGGAGGGAGCAGTGCTCTTGGGATCACAGACCCTACACTCCCTATTGATCCAGGCTCCCTGCTGCACCCTGTTGTGGCTGACCTCCAGCTCAGTTATCACTTCACTGAAGGACCAAACCTACAGAGCTACCATTCTTTGCAAAAAGGTCCCCTGACCTGGATTTGGGAGACTGGACACTCAGTACTTAGTGTGTGATCTGAGCTGGATACTATACCCGCCTGAGCCTCAGTTTCTCCATCTGATGCCTGTGTTCAGAAGCAGCAGGCTTGCTAGTGCTGGGGCACAGAGCCTTACAGTGGGTGTGAGCCCCTGAGCTGCAGGTCATGTACACCAGCTCCTGCCATGAGAGTGGAGCCTTGTGCCCATGCCTGTGCTGGCGAAGCAGCACATAAACACCCCTGCGAGAGTGGCTGCATTTGTTTTAACTTCAGGTCTTTAAATACTTTCCCAACCAGCATGTGCTGCAGGCTCAGCCCCTCTTTTGGGTGGCAGGGCTTCCCCACAGCTTTGACATTGAGAGACAGTCCTAAGCTTGGAAGGCTTAGCAGACTTATAGCCATCTGAATGTGGGAGGCCATTTTTGTCACCTTTGACCCTTAAAAGGGTTGGCTGGATGGAATTTATGGAGCAGGCCTCACAGAGCAAAACCAATGGGATCTTCGGGGGCACTATCTAAAAAGGGCTCTGGAGGGGTGGGGCTTGTGGCTCAGTGTGTAGGGCGCCGTCCCCATATACCAAGGGTGGCGGGTGCAAACCCAGCCCTGGCCAAAATGCAACAAAAAAATAGCTGGGTGTTGTGGCAGGTGCTTGTAGTCCCAGGCAAGAGAATCGCCTAAGCCCAGGAGTTGGAGTTTGCTGTGAGCTGTGTGAGGCCACGGCACTCTACCGAGGACAATAAAGTGAGACGCTATCTCTACAAAACAAACAAACAAACAAACAAAACAGCCAGCCATTGTGGCAGGCGCCTATAGTCCCAGCTATTTGAGAGGCTGAGGTCAAGAGAATTGCTTAAGCCCAAGAGTTGGAGGTTGCTGTGAGCTGTGTGATGCTAGGACACTCTACTGAGGGCAATAAAGTGAGACTGTCTCTACCAAAAAAAGAAAAAAAAAAAACAAAAAACAAAAAACAAAAGGGCTCTGGGGTTTAAAAGGCAAGAGTGAAACGAAGTTAACAGGCTTAAAAAAGGATATATCAGAAAGGACACCCCTCCCCCACCCTGTCTTTCATATCCTCTGACGTTGGGAAAAAGATCCAGCCTCAAGGGTTCACCCACAGAATGTCTTCTGAGGACCATTTCAGAGGACCATTTCTGAAAACCACCCTCTAAGCAATGCTGGACTATGAATATGACGTATCACACTTCATAATCGCCTCTCACATCCCCTGCCCACTGGGAGCTCCTTTTGGAAGGGGGTAGGTCTTACTTTCTGAGTGAGGAGCTCACTGCTGTGTGTGGAGTACAGAGAAGCCCACAGAGACCATTCCTGGCCAAGGCACTCAGAACCCAGGGTGGAAGAGGGGCCCTCCCTGCCTCCGGTGCAGGGCAGGGCAGGCCTGTTCACTGGCTGGTGGAGGATGTGCTGGGCCTCCCAACTTGGTCACCAGGCTGGTTGGTGGCTCCCCAGCCTCCTCTAAACTCCTGGTTTCTCCCCAAAGCTGATCATACTTTCCTTTCTTTGGGGTTGATAAGTCACGCTGCTGATAGCTGGCAGCGTTTGCATCGTTGATTCATGGAGGTGGACATTTTTCATAGAGATAAGCCGGTGAAGTCAGGGCTAGTCCCTGCATGGGACAAGGGAGCAGGGAGGCTACAGAGGCTGCGCAGAGTGCAGGGGGTGTGGTGTTTGCCCTGCTGTGGCATTTTCCTCTGTTGGTTTTGCCTGAGGTCTGATAAAGGAGCCTGCTGTAGCCAGAGGCCTTCTCCAGTGCTTATCTGGCCACATAATCCTCTGGCCTTGGCTGGAAACACCAGGGCTCTGCCCTGGCCTTTCTCCTACCCCCACCCTCGCCCCTGTAGGCAGTTGGGGATAAGAGTGGAGGGAGATGGGGGTGGGGAACAGGTGGGTAGGAATAATCCTTTTGCTATGCACTTCCCTGTTGTGACTCTGAGCTGCAGTGGCCCTATGGCTGCTGACCAGTTGAGCAGGAGGGTCACTAGGCTGTGAGTGTGGAAACACACAGGGTCTCAAAACACACAGGGTTTTGAGAATATGTGTGCTATTTCCAGGCTCAAAAAGAGGTCACCTTGTGCGACTTACAGCCCTTCCTTTGTTTTACTTGGGGCAAGTCAGGGCACCCAAAGAGCCCTAGTGCCCCCATCTAAGAAGGGAGGACGAGGAGCCCAACTGCTAGGGAGTTGGGAGGTGGGATGAGCTCATGCCGTTCTAGCTTGTGGTCCTCAAACTCATCATTGTCATCTTCAACATCCTTTTCAAACACTTAGAGACTGATGAAGAGAGCTTCCTCTATTACTCTTGGAAGTACCCCTGCCAGGACACCCTGTTGCTGCCCTGTTTTACATTTGGAGACCCAATGCAGGCTCAGTAAGGAAGAACCTAGTGGTTCTCTTGGTCAGCCTGACCCCTGGCTAGGAGATTATCTGCTATAGGAGTGTGTCTTTTGGCCTCACAGAGGAGAGGGCATTTGGGCAGGACTTTGAGGTATGAGTAGGAGTTTGCTGAATGTGATGAGAGAAAAAGGCTTTCAGGGCAAAGGGAACAGTTAGGGGCAGAAAGAAGTGTCTGAGGCATGTGGAGAATGACTACTATCAGTGAATGGTTGGAATTGGGGTGGTTGATAGTGAGAGATAAGGAAGGGAACCTGGAGGCCAAGTGTGCTCCAGGAGTTGGAAATTTATTTGGAAAATGGTAGATGATAAGGCAGGAAGAATAAGTTGCTCTTCTTTCCTTCCTTCCCTCCCTTTGTCCCTCCTCCACTTCTTTCCTTCTCTCCTCACCTCCTTCCTTCTGTCCTTCACAGAATCTTGCTCTGTTGTCCAGGCTAAAGTACAGTGGCATCATCATAGCTCACTGCAGTCTCCAACTCCTGGCCTCAAGTGATCCTCCTGCCTTGGTCTCCCAAATGTTGGGATTATAGGGGTGAGTCCCAGCACCTGGTCTATTCCTTTTCCTTTTTGTCAAAGTACAGCCCTCCACAGGATATTTGTGATTTTCTTTTTGAAAGAGTAATCCATGCTCATTGAAAGAGTTTAGACAATACAGAGTCTAAAAAAAACCGATGGCAGGGCTCAGTGGTTCACACTTGTAATCCCGGCCCTCTGAGAGGCGAAGGCAAGCAGGTGGGCAGATTGCTTGAGCTCAGGAGTTCGAGACCGGCCTGAGCAAGAATGAGATTCCCATCTCTAAAAAGAGCTGGGTGTTGTGAGGGGTGTCTGTAGTTCCAGCTACTCGGGAGGCTGAGGCAAGAGGATCCCTTGAGCCCAAGAGTTTCAGATTGTTGTGAGCTGTGAAGCCATGGCACTCTACCAAGGGGGAAAAAATGAAAATCTGTCTCAAAAGAAAAAAAAAAAAAGAAAGAAAGAAAAAGAAAAAGAAAAAAAAGAAAAGAAAAAGAAAAGAAAATTGATGACCTTTCACTCCCCACCCCCACCAACAAGCCCTCCTGGTGTGATACTGTGCCCTGGGATGGTCATGGTGAGTCCAGCCCGGCCCTAGAGATGGACGTCCAGGTGTGTCTAGTTTGTTCAGCTAAGTAAACCGCTGCAGCCAGGTTCTGCTGGCAAGTTTTAGATTCCTAGAACTGGGCTTGCTGGGGATAGCTTCAGCACTTGGCCTTTGTGA
Source organism: Perodicticus potto (assembly GCA_963574655.1). Lineage (NCBI taxonomy): Eukaryota > Metazoa > Chordata > Mammalia > Primates > Lorisidae > Perodicticus > Perodicticus potto. Next base: position 17,820 of record CAUYRH010011414.1, on the reverse strand, counting down.
AGGCTGCCAGATCCCTTTCCAGAGATGCTGAAGGACACGGTGGTCTTGTGCTTGGTCTGTTTCCTCCTCCTGTACAACTGAAGGCCTCAATTTTAATTTGGGTGGGTGAAGATATGCACTTCTCACCTGTCTTAACTTTGATTACTCTGGTCTTGAGTGAGTCTATGTCACGTGCCCTCCTCAAGCAGTGTGGCCCTTGGGTTCACTTGGGCCTTTCTGAGTCCTGAGCCTGGCTCTGCCCAGAGACACCAGTGGATTCCTGCTCCTTCCACTCCAGCTGGGTGTCCCAGGCAGATGCCCGAGCCCAGAAGGCAGGCAGCTCCGGACTTTGAGCCTGGGCCCTGGGCAGCCAGGGAGAGGGCGTCTCCCAGCACAGACGGCCCGACCTTTGGCAGCACCCCGACTGCATACGGGGGTGGAAGACTCGCCTTGGCAGTTGGGCTCCCCAAGGGTTGGGGCAGGGAGGCCAGGGGCTGCCCCAGGAGGTGGTGCATGGCACAGCCTGTAACGGGTGGTGACTCACTGCTCACCCAGCCATAAAGTTGGGGTGACAGCTGAGTGCCCCAGCCGCACCTCCTCCCTGGAGACTGAGCCAGATAGAGATCCCTCCCCACAGGCAGCTTGGGCATCTCTGGGACCTCTACACAGACCCACCCATTCTAGCTCATTAGCTACTAGCGGGGAAACTACGTCCTGGAGAGGAGGAATCAAGTGACACGTGGGGAACTAACAGTGTTGCAGGGTCCCTTGGTCAACAGAACCCCCATTTCACAGTGGGGGGAGGAGCCCAGCATGGGGTACAGAGCTCAGAGCCAAGTGCCCTGTCTGACTAGGTCCTGTCTGTGTAGGAGGAAGCAGGAGCTCGTGTCTTGACGCAGGCCCCCTATGCTTCTGGGGGCTGTGGGGATAGAGCTAAGAACATGGACCCTGTGGTCACAGTGTCTGGCTCAAACCTCCTGGCCTGCCTGCTGACACTGGGCACCTGCCCAGCCCCCCTGGCGCTTGTTTCCTCATCTGTAAAGTGGAATTCATAGTAGCTCCCTCATCGCTGGGATGTTTGAGGATTGATGAGTGATGTGGAGTGAAAGAATCATGATTGTGAGGGCAGCACCTGCGACTCAAAGGAGTAGGGCGCCGGCCCCATATGCCGGAGGTGGCGGGTTCAAACCTAGCCCTGGCCAAAAACCGCAAAAAAAAAAAATCATGATTGTGTTCTTTCAAAGGAGGGAATGGCTCTGGGGGTTCCAGTCTCAGGCGGACAGAGGGGTCTCCCAGGGAGTAAGCAGGGGGAGGACGATGGGAGCCCCAGTGCCCTGTAGAGCCTTGGCAGAACGCTCTGACCCCCTCCCCAGCGTCTGGCCAGGCCAGGAATTGGGCTGCCGAATCTGGGACCCTCACAGTTCAAGCGTTACCGTGGACCCCGGGGCACTAACCTGGAGCCTCACCCTGTCCCTCGCCCCCCTTTGCCCCGCCCCTGCCCCCCCCATCCCGCCTGCCCCACCCGCCCCTCCCTAGCCACGCCTCCCCGCCTCCTTCCCTCCCCTCCCTGGTTCTACCCTGCTCATATGCCAGGCTCCCGACTGCCTTAGGGCGACTGTAGAAACAGGCACATCTTAACACATTCGTCACCACTGGGGAAACTGAGTCCTGGGGTGAGGGGAGCAGAGCAGCTGTAGTGTGGAGAGGCTGGGAGGAACCCTTGCGTTCACGGTGAGGAGCGTAGGGCCGCCCCCCGGAGTGCGCGGTGAAGGTGTGCTCTTGCTAATAATATTGGCGTTAGTCAAACAACCATGGGGGTCCCAGAGAATTTCGGGTGCCTGGGGCTTCTAAGAGACTTAACTTCTGTGCCCTTCGCCGTTCAGCCTGAGGCTGTCTCCCACTCTCACTGCTCGGCTCTCCTGAGGGGCCGCGGTGGGGAATGCCTACTCCCGCTCTCCTGCCTGCCCCCTACCCTGCCTGTTGAGCCCTTGTGATCTCAATACCCCCCCGTTTCTCTATGCAGGCCCTTCTGGGTGTCTCCTCCTCCAGGAAGTGCCCCTGAGCCTCCCACAGAGTGTCCTCCCCTCTCCCAGCTCTACCCCTGATGGGGAGCCTCTGTCTGGCCCTGCCCTGGGCACCCCCTCAGACATAGGTCTTGTATGGTGGGGGTGGGAATTCTCTCTCAGTGAGCTTGACTTTGAGGGCTGGAGCTTGGAGCTGATTGCTTATTTGGCCAAGGTGAGTGCAGCATATCGAGAGGCTTTCCAGGGGAATGGGCTTCTGGTCTGGGTTTTGCAGGCTGAATAGGAGTTTTCCTGGAAAAAGCACAGTGGTGAGAACTTGGGGCCTGAAAGTAGAAAGGCTATTGCCCCATGCAGGCCCTGCCCTTACCCCCAGCTGATGGCTTCTCTCTGCCACTACTTCTCTAAGGTGCTCAGTTTCTCATGGCCCAGCAGTTGCAGGGGTTCCGCTGACCTAGGGTTCTGTTCATTATGTGCTCAGCCCCTCCTGCTGTGTGGGTGGGGACTGAGCCTTGCTCCACCTTCTCAGGAGGGGGTGTCCCGGGAGCTCCCCTGGGGTTGAGCGGTGGGGCTGCAAGGATATGCTGCATCTAAGGTGGGAGGGGCCTCCCAGGGTGCTGGGTGTTGGGCAGGGGTGGAGATCTGCAGAGAAGCCCCTGCCCCTGTGGGCTCCCAGAGAAGGATAAACAAGGAAACAGACGTGGATGGTGAGAAGGGCACGGGAAACACAGAACAGAGGGCAGGACTGTGTCAGAGTGTGGCCAGAAGGCTACGTGGAAGAGGCTGAGAACTGAAAGCAGGAGCAGCGTCTTCCAAGCAGACAGGGTCATGTGCAAAGGCCCTGTGGATGTGGGGGAGCCGGTATGTTTGAAGGAGGCTGCAGGGTCATGTGTGTGTGTAGGGAGCTGGCGAGACAGGATGGCAGGGCTGGATCTTGGGTGTCTGTGCAGACCCCAGCAAGGCATTGGGAGCCCCTGAGCATTCAGAGCCAGCCTGGACTTCTCTCCAGGAGGCCGCCTACCCTGCCCTGTCTGGCTAGTCTGGGTGCTCTCCCTCAGTGCCTTTGGAGGCCATCTCAGTCCTGAGCTGCACCAAAGCCCCTGTCTGTCTGCCCCACAGTGCCAGCCCCAGCTCCCTCTGCCAGGGAACCCAGGCCTGGATGGGGTACAATAGCCACCATGTAAGGTTACACATTCCCAGGTTCCAGCATGAGGATGTGGGTGTTCTGGGATGCTCTTAATTCTGTCTACCACAGGGATACTATTATCACCTCTCACTTTACAGATAAGGTATATGGAGGCCACAGATGCTGCAGCACTTGCTCAAGCATCCTTTGGTGGGAAGTGCTGGTTTTGGGATCTGAGCCCAGGACATGGTGAAACCCAAGCTCCTCAAACCACCTCCCCTCCCCCCAAAAAATAACCAGGGGAGGCAAGTAACCTGTCCAGGGTTGTAGGCTTGCCAGGCCTGTCTCTCCCCAGCTAAGCCTTCCCAGATGGGGTCCTGGTGTGAGCACACCACCCCTGTCCAAGGCTCTGTGGTCAGCATCAGGTTGCAGAATGGGGGAAGGTGGGCAGGTGCTATTTTGTGAATGATGTTTGGATGAGCATTTAAAAGCCCTGGGGACACACTGGACATGAGCACTCCTCAATTGGGCCCTAAGGAGGCCTCAGAGACTCAGACACCACCAAAAACATTTGGGGGTGGGGCAGGGGTGCTGCTGGAATGGGCAATTTGACATCACAGATGGGGAAACTGAGGACACCCCAGGCCTCTGGCATTAAGGCCCTTCCTGGAACCCTGGCTCTAGCCTTAGGTGTAGATAAGGTGCCAGGGTGGGGCCTGGTACTCAATCCTTTCTCCTTTAAAGCAGATGGGGGGGGGGGGAGGAATGTCAGATGTCATGAAAAACCGCCAAGCTAAATATAGCTGTAGAGCTTCCCAGAACACATTATTCCAAGTGTCTAATAATTAATGCTCAACAACATACAGCACCTTCCAGAAAGCCAAACCCACCCTGGATATCCAAGGGGGTTAATGGGGGTCATTCCTGGGAGGTGGTGGGGGCTCCTGGGGGCATGTGGTGTCTCTGGTGGCCAGGCAGAGCAGGCAGATGGGCACTGGTGAGCATGTCCTTAGCCCTCTGGACTGTCAAGGCTGTGGAGCTGGCGGTCCTCAGGGGTTGAGGGCAGGTGGGATTCCCAGGTGTTGCAGGTGTAGTGAGATACTTTGCCTCCTACAGGAAGCCCTCCATGCTTGCCCTGGCCCCAAGTGCTGTCACCCCAGCCCAGACCACTCAGTCCAGTGAAGTCTCTCTGCCATCTTCCCTTCCCAGGACCTTCCCATCTCCCTGCTGTCTGTCCCAGAAAGAGGTTTGCTAACTCTTGGTGGGTGACAGGTAGATAGGAGCCTTCTGGAGGGAGGGGTGGATAGAGGAACCAGTAGGCTCCCTGGGCTCCTGGCCTCTGGGAGCTCTGAACTCAGCTTTCCTGGTCCTGGAGCTGGCTCCCTGTCTGCCCAAGGCCTCCATGCCCCACCCTGTCTCACGGCTCAGCATCTGACTCAGAAGAGCCAGATGGGTGGACACAGGCAGGACCTGCAGAAGCTCCTGGCAGATCTGAAGGGCTTTCCTCGGCCCCCTTGGGCTGGTGAGCCCCTCTGGGGGAGCAAGAGGAGGACATGGCCTGGGGTTTTGGCTGGGCCCGTTTCTGCCTCCCTCGTGTACAAGCCAGGGAGAGTCTGCCCCTCCACCACCCACTGGTGAGACGTCTGAGCAGCAATGTGCAGGGATCAGTGTTGTTTCTGTCCCCAGACGCCCTTCCCACAAGGCCGCTAGGTGGAGTGGGGGGCAGGGCCTAGCTTCCCCCAGCCTGGGCCTCTGGGGGCAGAAAGAGCAGGTTTTCTGGGTGAGAGCCTTCACCCTTCGGCAAGGGTGTTGGTGGGTGACGGGTGCCCCCTGGTGGACTTGCAGGGCACTTCCCTGGGACCTGGCCCAGGGAGGTCTGGGCACTGGGAACCTCAGGGCTTTAGGCCCCTGGACCTGATGGGACTCTGGCCTCATCACAAATATAAGACAATTTCCATTATTCACTTACCATAAGACATGTTGTATCTTTATGCCTGTAATCCTAGCACTCTGGGAGACTGAGGAAGATGGAGTTTTTGAGCTCAGGAGTTTGAGACCAGCCTGAGCAAGAGTGAGACCCTGTCTCTACTAAAAACAGAAAATTTAGCTGGGAGACTGGGCACGGTGGCTCAGCCTATAATCCTACCACTCTGGGAGGCTGAGGCGGGTGGATTGCCTGGGTTCACGGGTTTGAGACCAGTCTGAGCAAGATCCCATCTCTTGGGAGGCTGAGGCAAGAGCATTGCTTGAGCCCAAGAGTTTGAGATTGCTGTGAGCTATGATGCCAAGGCACTCTATCAAGGGCGACAAGTGAGAATCTGTCTCAGAAAAAAAAAAAGAAAGAAAATTTACCTAGGCATTGTGGCAGGCACCTACAGTGCCATCTATGCAGGAGGCTAGGGCAGGAGGATTGCTTGAGTCCAGTAGTTTGAGGTTGCTGTGAGCTATGATACCACAGTGCTCTAGCCTGGGTGATTGAGTGAGACTCTATCTCAAAAAAAAAAAAAGAACAAAGGAGAATGTGGGTTGAAGTGGGAGGCCAGGAAGCACACACCTCCTAGCCTGGAGCCTGACAAGGTGCCCTGCCACAACCTGCAGTGACAGTGAGGTTCAGCACATCTGCAAAGCTGGCATTTAGAGGAGGTAGAGGACTCAGTGGGTCTCCAGCAGTTTTCTCAGACTGTATCCTTTCCTTGGAAACCCAGGACCACAGGCCCAGGTGGGCTGGCCTCAGACAAGGGCTTGGTTTACTTCTGTTCTGCCTCATGTTCGTGACAGGTGACACTGGTTTGCTTCTTATTGCTGAGAAATTCAATTTCCTACAAAAACGGGTGTATTTAAGAGCAGGAAAGAAACTGAGTGGCGGCTCCATCAGGAGCTTGGTAGGCAGATGCTGTGGGGCTCCCTGGGCAAATGCATGTGTGCTGAGCTGCCCATACAAACACAGAGACAGGAACAGAAACAGTAAGCATTGAAGGTGCAAAGTGTGTCCCAAGTTAGAGGTGCACTGCTTTGCAGGCAGCATCAGGAAAGTCACAGCACTGGGTGCCCGCTTGGTCCTGCATCCTGGGGACCAGAGCAAGATTTGGCATCAGGATCTGGGTGACACCTATTTGAGATGGTCCTGCTCTCTGCCTCTGGGAGGCTATACCAGGCTTGACCAGATGGCTCAGTGCTTCCACTTTTTTTTTTTTTTGAGAAAGTCTCACTTGTTGCCCTTGGTAGAGTGCTGTGGCATCATAGCTCACAGCAACCTCCAACTCTTGGGCTTACACAATTCTCTTGCTTCAGCCTCCCGAGTAGGCACTACAGGTGCCTGCCACAATGCTGGCTATTTTGTGTTGCAATTCTCATTGCTGTTTTTTTTTTTTTTTTTTTTTTTTTTAGCAGGCTAAGGCCAGGTTCAAACCTGCTACCCTTGGTATATGAGGCTGGCACCCTACTCACTGAGTCACAGGCGCCACCCAGTGCTTCCACTTTGCAAGGACAAATTCGTGGGAACATGAATTTAACCATTTCCATTATTCACTTACCATGACTAGAAGTGTCTTAGGGGACAACATGTGTTGTTTTATTCATGTAAGTCATGTAGGGGGGTGGATGAAGTTTGGTACTAATAGGGGAGATTGGCAGGGCAGCAAGTTGGGGAATCTGGAACCTGGAATCAGGCTGCCTGGAGGCTGGGAAGCTGCCTGCAGGTGTGGTGCTTCACCACCAGGGGTCGCGTCGAAGTCTCGTGTAACAGGAGTGAGTGGGTGAGAAAGCACGCGAGGTGTGTCTGAGTGTATGTGCCTGTACGTGAGGTGTGTGAGGTGTGCGTCTATGGATGTGTGTCCATGGGTGAGAGTGTATGTCCCTAGTTGTGAGAGTGTGTCCGTGTGTGGAAGGGTGTGTGAGTGGGCATGTGTCTGTGTGTTTGTTGTGATTAATGACAATCCCCCAGCTGGCCCCAGACCAGAATCTTCTTGTTGACTCTGGGTGACTTCAGGTGGCTGCCACCTGGCACTGTTCAGGTTGTGTCTGGAGTTGGGGTCAGGCATGTGTGGCATGATCCAGGACAGCTGTGACAATCTGGTGATGGCCCTGCCAGTGCAGCCTGTGTCCCAGGGGGGCCGAGCTGTCCTGATACTGTCCTACGGGTCCCTCACCACTCCAGGTGGGGACTTAAGTTGCAGGTAAGCCCTGACTAAGATCCCCATGGGTGGGGCCCAGCGACCACAAGCTGCTAGAGGGTTAGAGGTGAGTGAGTCTGGCTATGACACCTGCTGTCCTCTGTTCTGCCTGATCATGCCCTGGCTAGGGCAGGTGCAGTGTTCTGGGTGGGCACGGTAAGGGATGGCCCCACCCAGATGCTTCCAGCAGGGCTGCTCTCCTGAGTAGGGTCATGGAGGGTGGGAGGATGGAGTTGGGGGCAGGGCCTCGCTCCCCCCAGTCTGGGCCTCTGTGGGCAGAAAGAGCAGGTTTGCTGGGTGGGAGCCCTCAGCCCTTCCTGGGTGGAAGCCCCCAGGTGCTGAGTTCCCTGTGTCCCTGTCCTCTTCCCAATGTGTACCCCATCAGCCCCTCCTCTAGGGGTGCCTCCACCAACTTCCCCTTCCTGGCCTGTGAGCAGCCTTGGGCTGGAGCTGCCCACTCTGACTGTCACCAGGACCCTGAGGACCTGGTCATCTATGGGCTCTGCTGACAGCCCTGGGCCTCTGAGGATGTGTGGGGCAGCTGCCCTGCTCCCTGGGTCTGAGCTCGGGTGGTCTGGGGCCAGTGAGTTGGAGAGAAGTGCTGTCCTGCACACACTGGGGATACTGTGCTGGGGCCTCGGGACAGACCACTGCCAGCTGCTGTCACCACCAGGGTCTCTTAGAGAACTTTCCAATGGGAACATTTTCCAGCTAAAACTTTGCAAAGTGCCTAGGCATTCTAGATAGTGGAGAGCAGACACGTCACCCAGTGCTGCCAGAATCCTGTAGGATGCCGGGGGTGGGGGGCAGGTTGCCCCAGCTCCCCCCAACAACCTGCACATCTTGCCTTGGCAGAGAACACCTCCTCATCAGTCATGGGAGAACCTATCCTTGGCACCTCAGGGGAGTTTGCTACCCAGAAGTCTCCACAGGACTTTGTTTCTGGAGTGTTTTGCCTCAGGGCTTCTCAATGGGGCTCCTTCCTGGAATGTTCAGCCCCCAGAGGTCCTGGCTGTCCCCACTCCCCCAGTCCTGCTCCACTGCCACCTTCTCAGAGACCTCCCAAGCTCTGGATGGAGGCTATGACTTCAGGGCGCCAGCAGTGGCGGGACCTTATCAGTAGGCCCCTTGGGTCCCCTGACCTCTGACCCCTCTGATACCAAAGGCGTCAGGTGTCAGGCCAGAGACACAGATGGCAGGAGCCAGGACAGAGGATGACAGGAGTGGGGGCAGGGGAGATTGGCGGGTGTTGTGTCTGCCGCTCCGGGTGCAGGCTTTCCGACAGGAGGGCTCGATAAGGCAGCCTGCCAGGCGAGGCGTCCCTCAGGAGGCCCTGTGGGAAGTGGACTGTGAGGTGCCTGTGGTCACCTGCCTCGCTCTCGGGCAGACCCAGAGCGCACTGGCCCATGTGGGCCCTGGGGCAGGTCCCTAGATGCCGGAAAAGGCGGCAGCACCCCCATGTGCTCAGTGGAGAGAGCTGCCCACTCTCTGAGAGTCTGGGAAAAGAGGTCCCTTTTGTCCCAGTCAACCTGTGTCATGGGGGCCAGAGTGGCTCTCCCACCTCCTGTAAGGGTTGCTGTATGCCTCAAGCAAAGGGCAGAGGGGACATCGCCCCTCCTTAGTCTCACTGTTGTCCTTCCGGCACCCTGGGGGCAGCCCACCCACCTGCCTGGAGGGCTTGAGGTTTTCTCTGGGCACAGGGAAAGCTTCCTTTAGGCTGGTCTTAGATCCTTGGGGCTGAGAGGACCCCTGAAGTGATCCTGCCCAGCCTCTTCACTTAGCAGGTGGGAAAATAGGCAGGAGAGAAAGGATCTACCTATGGTCCCTCCCAGCCTCTTCCCAACAAGACCATCATCACCATCATCACCATCATCACCACCACCACCATCATAATCACCATCATCATCACCATCATAACCACCATCACCACCACCATCATCACCATCATAACTACTATCAATATCACCATCACCATTATCACCACTGTCACCACCATCAAAACCACCATCACCATCATCATCATCATCATCAATGTCACCACCATCATCATCACCATCACCATCATCATCACCATCACCACCATCATAACCATTATCAATATCACCATCATCATTATCACCACTGTCACCACCATCAAAACCACCATCACCATCATCAATATCATCATCACCATCACCTTCCTCACCATTGTCACCACCATTATAACCACCATCACCACCTTCATAATCACCATCATCACCACTTTCACCATCAACACCACCACCATCACCATCATAACCAACATCAATATTACCAGCATCACCACCACCATCACCATCATAATCACCATCATCACCATCATCATCAATGTCACCACCATCATCAGCACCATCACCATCATCAATATTACCATCATTACCATCATCACCACCATCATAACCACTATCAATATCACGATTACCTTCATCACCACTGTCACCACCATCATAATCACGATCACCATCATCACCACCATTATAACCACTATCAGTATCATTATCACCATTGTTATCAATATCACCATTATAACCACCGTCACCATCATCACCACCATCACCATCATAATCACCATCATCATCAATGTCACCACCATCATCATCACCATCAGCATCACCATCACCGTCATCACTATCACCATCATAACCACCATCACCACCATCATAACCACTATCAATGTCATAATCACCATCACCACTGTCATCTTAGTGCCCACCCCCAACCCCAGCATGGGAAGGTGCCATGGCCACTTTGCTGTCCCTGCCTTCTGAATGGCAAAGGTCAGAATAGAGCTTGAGGGTTAATTTTAGGAAAAACCTTTAACCTATGCCCTTTGGTTTCCGATTCTCCCTGAAACCCTCCTGCGTGCCCCATTAGAGCAAATCTGTTCCCTACCTTGCTGAGGTGTATCTGGACTCTGTGAAACACCCGCATGTAAGTTCTCACCTGCCACACAATGACCCCATTGGTGGGGGCCTCTCGCTGAGCAGTCCTCACCATTCACAGCTCCTCCGTGCCTGGTTGGGGCTTGAGCCCCTCCTCTTTTTGTCCTCCACTGCCCGTGTGGGCCTCTGGGCCTGGCCACAGCTTGGGCAAGCCTGGTGGGCTCTCTGCCAGGTATAGGTGGGTGGTAACTGAGCACCCGCTGCCCAGTCACTGGCTCAGGACTGAGGAGGCAGTTCCATCCTCATGGGCTCATGGTCCAGTGGGGTCAATATCGACCCAGTGACCCCAAACAGGGAACCTGAGGCTTCCTCCTAAGCCAGACAGTGGTACCAGGGGACCTGTGGTATCCAGCTCAGCGGCACATGTGGGAGGCATCTCAGACCTGCTGGGGTGCCCAGAGGGCAGGATGGGCAGCCTGCTGGAGGGAGCAGGAGCCGACTGTCCTCACACTAGGGCAGCCCAGCAGTGGCTGGAAGTTGCCACAGTAGGTGGTCTAGGAGCTCCCAACAGCAGGGGCTGGGCCCCAGCCTCTCCTCCCTAAGGAGTGCAAAGACCCAGATTGCGGGGGCCAGCACAGGACCCGGGTACCCCGAGGCGGCAACTCCAGACAGGGCCCTGCCAGGTTGCAAGAACTTCTTTACATAGCCACCAAGCCCACACATCTAGAAGCATCTCTGCAAACTCTTTCTGTGGGGGGAGGAGCTGCCCAGGGCCACCTCCCCCCACCGGTCCCAGGATGCTGGATTTGCTGTGGGGACACTGCTTATTCTGTAGAAGGTGGGCTTTAACAGAAAAGCTGCTCTTGGTCACTCCATCCCTCCCCCCACCCATACCCTGACTGGCCTGGAGGTGAGGTTGGGGATAGTCCCATGAGTAGGCATAGGACACAGGGTCCTGAATGAGTGGGCAAGTCAGCTCCCGCCTACCCCTCTGCCTTGACCTGGCCTGGTCCCCTCGCTCACTCAGATAGCCCCCTCCCCAGGCCTTAGTTTCCCCATTTGTCCAGTAGGCCAGGCCCGGCAGGTCATAGAGGGCAACTGACCGGAGCATCTCATGGCAGAAGTGGGGCTGCGTCAGGCTGCGTGGGTCACCCCAGGAAAGTGTGGCCACCCAGAGCGCTGGCCCTGTCCTGACGTACTGTGGCCAGAGCTTCCAGGCCTTCTTGCTCAGTCTTGGGGATTTTTAAATGAGTATCTAATTAAAATGATTTTAGAACATCGTGTCCATAGCACAGAATGAGTGTGAGGATGGGATCCAGCAGTCCTGGGTTAGCTGCTGTCCACTCTAGTGTGGCTTGTCAGTTGTCACAATGAACCTGTGGGTGTATCGTGACCAGCCAAGCCACGGCTACTCAAGTCTCCTCCTTCCCCACGGCATCCCCTTCTGACCCAGGCCCCTCCAGGCCCCCACGTGACACTGAGTCCTCACGCCCCTGCTGTGTGGCTCCTCAGACGCGCCTTGTTCTTGCTGACCTTGGTGGTTCTGGGCAGGTCTGCTGGAGTTTCGTGGCGTGTCCATGGTTCATGTTCACCCAGTGCATGTGTCATGGTTGGCCTGGGCTGAAGGGTCTTTGGGAGGAACGCCTGGGGGGAAGGTCCTCCGTGTCACAGCTCATCAGGTCCCTGTGGTTGGCACAGTCAACACCAGTAGAACCTCCCTGGACCAATGGCTGAGAACACATCTGAGGCCACATCTGCCAGGTCTCTGCCCCTAGAAGCTCCTCTCCGGCCACTCTGCTCTGGGGAGGGTGTGGGCAGCTGATCACCTCACAAATCCTGCTAATTGAGGGGCCCCTTGTCAGTCTTTGAACTTTGGGAAAGACAGGAGGGGGCCGGGCTCTGCAGGTGGGGTCCAACACACTCTGTCCTATCAAGGCTGGGTTCTGTGGGCTGCTGTGCCAGCCTCGCCCTGGGTCAATTGGGAATCTCCAGGATCTGCCAGGAGAAGGGATGGAAGACAGAGATGAGGATGGCTCCCTCAGCCAGTCAGTGGGGACACCTTTGCCTAGATGGGGTGGGTGTATGTCCCCAAGTGGTCTGGGGACACCTTTCCTGCCTTGGCAGCAGGAAAGGATACTATTCAGCCCGGGGCCAGCACCCTGAAAACACCCTGCTGAAGGCCAACCGCCCCTCAAGGCGCTGTCTCCAGCTCGGCCCCGCACCCCCCTACAGCTCCAGCCCTGGAGGCTCCTGGCCCTCCAGGGAGCACCCCGTCTCCTGGGCCATGCCCCAGTCTCCCCACACCCAGGCCTCCTGCTTGCCAGCCTCCCCTAGCAGAGCAGCCCCACCCTCGTATAGGAAGCCCTTCCTGAACCTCATGCAAGCTCTTTCCACGGCTCCTCCAGAGGCTGCAGACTGGGGCTACCGGGGAGCACCACGGCCTGGCCTGGTGCTCAGCCTGGACTCAGGGCCGTGGTAGGCATGGAGTGTGCTGCTGTGGCGGCCTGACGGGGCCATGTGTGCCCACCGTGGGGTGAGGCGTTTTCCTTTGCTCCACAGTGGCGTTGCTGGTCTCAGCTCACACGTGTCACTCTGTGCCTGCCTTGTCCTCCCACAGGGTGTCCCCCCCACCTGCGGCTCTGTCCTTTCTTCTACATCTCCCTGACTCTCAGCATATGCGCCTTGCTCCTCTTCCATGCGCCTTGCCCCTTCTCGCCTCCTCTGGTGGGGAGCCCCTTCCTCTAGGGAGGTCCCAGGGATGTGGCCACCCCTCTCCCACTTTGGCCTGCTGGCCTCTGGGTACATCCCCAACATGTCCCTACCCTGGTGGCCTTAGCTTGGGATAGCAACAGAATGGGGGAGGACAGAGCCCTCGCTGTAGAGCAGGAGCCACCCCTTCACTGGGGCTCTGGAGGGCACCTGGAGGCTTCAGTGTCCACCCTGGTCACTTCCAGGGCCTTTGGGCTCTCTAGAGCATTCCACAGACAGCAAGGGGATGGCATCAATGAGGGGATAGGGGCTTCTAGGACCCCTGAGCTGTCGTCTTAGCCTATGGGACATTCGGTGCACAGGTGGGCCCCTACCGAGTGAGGGTTGTGGAGAGATTTAGTGGCCAGTGGCTTCTGGGGTCATCCCAGTGGGACAAGCCCTTGGGTGGCAGTCCTTGCCGCTGTCCCTGAGATGAATGACATGATGCCAAGTCCCACCCCTGCCGGTGATGCACCATGTAGCAGGATGTGCTCAGTCTGTAGCCAGTCCCTGAATTCAGGCAGCTCAGGTAAGGCTGTCTAAGCCAGAACCTCAAAACAGCTCCCTTTATGGAAAGGCCTTGACTCTGAGCACAAGCTTGTGTCCCCAGAACGCACTAGAATGGGAGTGTGTGTGTTCCAGGAGGCTCTAGGAAGCTGGTTACAGACATGCTTCCTAGGGAACTGCTGGTGGTGCAAGGGTGCTTCCTGGCCACCTCTCTTCATGGCTCAGTTATAGGCAGGCGGGTGTGGAGACAGCTGTCCAGTGGTGACAGCACCCACCCTGCCCTGGCTAAACCAGCCAAGCATGAGGAAGGAGCCAGGACCTGCTCCTGATGCAGGAGCACGCATGGGGTGGGGTGGGCCCCCATGCAGGGCATGGGGCGTTCATATCTGCGATGAGGTGGGGAAGCAGGGCCCAGGCATGGAGCAAGTGCGCTGTGCCCACATGCAGGCCCAGAGCAGCACCTGCTGGGCCCCTTGTATCTGGTTGCCCAGTCAGCTGTGGGGACCTGTGGGGCAGGTGGGAAGGGGTGCAGGTGCATAGGCCACCTGTCACCTGGGACCATCCCAGCCCCATGGGAGAAATCCTGATGGAACTGAGGAAGTCCAGGTATCCATCTAGATGAGCTCATGGCCTGGGCCCTCAGGCAGACTGCAGGGCAGGGCACGAGGCAGCGAAGTCCACAGCAGAGATGGGGAGAAAGTGCTCTCAAGGTGAGTTCCTCCTGGCACTACTGCCAAGAACTGATTCAACGTGGAGAGGGCACTAAGATGCCTCGGGGGCTCGCAAGGTGCAGTGGCATGTGGCATGTGTGCATCCACAGTCCTGTGGCTGAGGTGGCTGCCTTTGTCCTGCCCTGGGGTCACATGTCTTATCACAGGACCTCTGTTGACAACTACACCTGCCCTCGGGGGTGCCCTGTGCAAGGCAGCTCTGCTGTTTGCTCAGCACCCCATAGCCCATGGAGGTGACCCTCTGGGTGACCCATTGGGGACACTTCATTCCATCAAAAGTTCTGCTCTTGAATTTACAGGCCTGGGAGTGATCAATGTGGTCCCTTGGCTGATTAATTCCTCCCAGAACCCAGCATGTTCTCCAGGAACATTCTCTCTGTGGGGCCTGCTGGGGTTTCCTGAGGATGAGGAAGTTCAGGTCCCAGTTGGGTCCTGGGGGTTGGGTCCAGGGGGGCAGATGGGGCCTGAGTAGGGGCTGGATTTTAGGGGCCAGGGGTATATGCCCAGGCACAGCCTGGCCGAGTCGCCTCCGTGCACCCCTCTGCTTGCCCTGAGCCCTCTCAGATGGGCCCATAGCAGCTTTGATCCCTTTTGAAGCTCCCAGATGCGTCTGCCCAGGGCTTTTGCTGCTGCCACTGAGATAGGCAGGTGCCACCATCCTCCCCCTTCAAAGACAAGGAAACTGATGCTCAGAGCCAAATGGTGAGCATGTTGGTGCCATGATTTGACCACAGGATGGGCTGAGCTGCCTCTCACACTACCAGGATGATGATGGTGATGCTGTGGAAAGGCTAAAGACCCTGGAGCCCCAACACAGAAGGCCCCTGGTGACGAACTTCCATTGACAAAATTCCTTATGTCAAGGAGAAGTGTTTTCGGGCCTTTCAGGAGCCTCCAGGCTGGCCAGGCCAGCTCTGACAGAGCCCCCTGTGTGGGTCAGGAAGTCCTGGCTCTCCTGGGCCCAGCTCATCCCTACCTGGCTGGGTGCCTCCTCCAGGCGGGTACTGGGGTTTCTCCCTCCTCACTGTGGCACGTGAGCCCACCCTGGCCCCAGCATGGGGGTGTTCAGGAGCCTCTGGGGTGCCTTCTGCCCATGGCTGGCAGTCTCCCATGGCAGCCCTTGCCCCAGCCTGGCTCCAATGCCTATGCCTTGCACCTGTTCACTCCTGGCCTTTAAATAGCCACAATGAGGTGCCTGGGTCCTCCTGCCTCTACTGGGGCCACTTAGACTTCCCAAAAAAGCCACTTCTTCCCCTGCCACGGGCAGGCCACCCAGTTCTAGCCACAGCAGGAAAATAGCCAGAGGACACATGGGGTGGCTGGAGAGCCAGGACATCTGGGACCAGGCCACAGTGGCCTCGAGCTGGCTGTGACCTTGAGGAAGACAGGGAGGCAGGGCTTGGGGCAGCCGCTCCATGGCTGGACCAGAGCTGCCCAGACCCTGGTGCCTCCCTCTGGGAGGCTTTGTGGGTGATTGAGGCCTCTGTGTGCGCGTGATGGGCCCTGGGGCACACCTGTCCTTGTGCCTTCCCAGCTCCAGGTCTGGGTGTGTGTGGGGGTGCTGGGAGCTATGTGGGCACCAGCCCTGGGCCCCGCCTCCCTGCTCCTCCCTAGCCTGGGCAGCGTGTGGGGAGGCTGCTCACCGGCTGCGCCTCCCAACTCTGGCTCCACAGCTATTTTTAACCCGTGTATGGTAAGTGCATTTCTACAGGAAAACCATCTCCCCAATCAATCCCTGCAGCTGCTCGGGGTAGACGGCGGCAGCGCTCACTGCTCCCCTGGCCGGCCACTGAGGACTGTAACCAAGCCCGTCAGCTGACCGGGGCAGGATAAATCCGGCGCTTTGGACAACTGCGTCTTGCTGGTCTTCTCTGATTACGGACGCCCATCCCCACCCACCACTGCTGCTCCTTAATATAACTCTGAAATCACCCAGGGGGTGGGGTGGGGTCTAGGGTGAGTGTTTTGGGGCACAGGGTGGTGGCTGGGGTGGTGTGCTGAGTCCCAGGCTATACTCTCAGTGGGTGAGGGAGGCTCCTGTGGGGTGGTGTCTGAGACCATCGGAGCCACCACCCCTTCAAGTGGCCTGCAAAGCACCCTGGGTGTGTGTTCACGGTGTTTTGGGGAGAGAGCTGGCCATCATCAAACCCTCAAAGGGGAGGTTGGGCCAAGAGGTGAGGAGGCCCTTAGTTGCCTGCTGGCTGCCTGCGTCACTGCAGAGAACATCTGGGTATCTTGGTACTTCAGCCTCCTTGCCACCTATCCCCCCCGACCCCCCTCCCCCGCCACCTCTGCAGGTTCATCCCTGACCTCCTGGTCCAAAGCGATGCCCCCACCTGGAGCTTTCCCTATCCTCTGTCCCTCTCTGATGGGATGTGCACTCCCCACCAGCAGCATTGTACACGCGTGGGTTTGTTTTCTGCTGTTGCCTATCCCCTGGAAAAGGGACCCTAGGACAGGGACCTTGTTCCCGATGCAGCCCCAGTGTCTGGAGCAATGCCAGGAATAGAGTAGCAGTTCAGGAAATATTTGTAGAATGTTCCAGAAGGTTCAGGGCTTATTAGTCAGGATAGGCCAGGTTATGCTTCAGTAACAAACATGCCCACACCATGTCAAGTGACCTCAGACAACAAAGGGTTATTTTTTGCTCATGGTAATGTGTGCATGAGGTGGCTATGGTGGGTGGGACAGGATGTGGTCTATGGTGTGTCTGCTGATTGAGCCTCCAGCAGGGGGTCTTCTGCTCATCATGGAGCTCTTGATACTTCCCTTGTCAGACCTAGTACATGGCCAAGGAAGACAGTGGGACTGTCAGGGTCAGAAGGAGGGGTGATGAGGACTTGGGAGAAGGGCTGAAGGGGTCCAAGAAGGATGTTGGAACTGCCAGGGGACACTCTTTGCTCTGTGTGGCCTGTGATGGAGATGTCCCATGGAGGCAGGATGGACAGCCTTCCATTGGGGCTGGAGCTCTGGTCCTCAGATTCTCCATTGGTCTGTGTGTGATGTGACATGTGACATGACTGTGGCATTTTCATTCTGGGTCCTTATTATCTAGCCAGGAGGAACCTGGATGCTCAGTTAATTTCACCAAGAAGCCAGATAAATTCTGATCTCCTGCTGGGAAAGGCACATTAATTTTGTGACACTATTTTGCTTAACAGACCCTGAACTGCCCAGTGGGTGGGTGGTGGCTCTGGGGACAGAAGGCATGAGGAGGGGATGTGTCTGTGGGGTAAGCCATTAATAGTAACAGGAATAGGGCTTTGCAGTTGGAGTTGGGGCCCTCCCTGGCATCCCACTTCTCAACCCCATCCTGCCCTCTCTCCAGTATGGGGGGGCTTGTTGGTGCTGGGGAGACCATGCCAGGTGCCATGGGCTTCTTATACTGTTGGAGGGGACAGGGCCCGGTGTGGGACCCCAGAAAGTCTCAGGACATGGGAAGCCTGGGGTGGGGGCTCCTTGAACCAGCTGCCTATAGTGGGGGGCTGCAGAGATGGGGGAGGGCTGGAGCAGGGTTGGCACTCTCTGCCCACTAGCCTCCTGTCCCCGGTACACAGTGGATATTAAAATATTTTGCCCACAACACAAGGTGCACCCAGGGCCCTTTGCTCAGTGGAGCCTGGGGGACCAGATTGG
>CAUYRH010011411.1:0-19599 GCA_963574655.1 Perodicticus potto | reverse complement strand
GAGCTGGAACATATTCTTCTCAGCAAAGTATCTCAAGAATGGAAGAAAAAGTATCCAATGTACTCAGCCCTACTATGAAGCTAATCTATAGCCTTCATATGAAGGCTAAAACCCAGTTATAGTGCAAGAAATGGGGAAAGGGGCAAGGGAGGGGAGGGGATGGGGTAGGATGGGTGTAGGGAGGGTCATTGGTGGGATCACACTTACCATATATCTTACAAGGGTACAAGTGAAAATTGCTAAATGTAGAATATAAATGTCTTCATGTAGTGATTAAAAGGCCATGTAGGCTATGTTAAATAGTTCAATGAAAATATTTCAGATTGTATATAAAGTCAGCACATTGTGCTCCATGATTGCACCAATGTACACAATTATGATTTAATAAAAATTAAAAAAAAAAAAAGACCACAGCCCAGAGACAAACATGCTTAATAAAATTTCGGACTAAAGAATCTTGCCCCTACTCCAAAATGTAGCACATCATTAATAGGGCTCTTGCATAATGTAAATGGATGACCACAGAAACAGTGGCGTGGTTTGACTTTATTTAGAAAAAAGTCTCTAAGGATACTGAAAGACAACAGAAAAGAAAAAAAATTTGAAAACAACAACAACAAAAAAGAAATAAAAACAAAGACACCAGACAACAAGTTAGACTCTTATACCTACAGTTATAGCAAACACAGCATAACTTGACATCAGGGAAACATACAACTGCACACCAAAGACCTCAGCTCCTATTGTCCAATATGTGATGTCAATATTTCAGCAAAATATTACACAGCATATGAAAAAATAAGAAACACAGCTTGAAAAGGCAGGATCTAAACTGGATTTAGATATGGCACAGATTTTGGCTTTGTCAGACAGTACATAGAAAACAATCATGATTGGGTGGCGCCTGTGGCTCAAAGGAGTAGGGCGCTGACCCAATATGCCGGAGGTGGTTGGTTCAAACCCAACCATGGCCAAAAAACAAAAAAAAAATCACGATTAATATACTAAAGGGTCTAATGGAAAAAGTGGGCAGTATGCTAGAAAATAAGGGTACTTTTCGCCATGAGACAGAAACTCTATGAAAAAATCAAAAGAAGTAATAGCAATCAAGAGCATTATCGGCAAAAGAGAAGTACTTTTGATGGGTTCATCAGGACACCAGATAGAACCTAGAAAAGAATAAGTGAGCTAGATAAAATGTTAATAGAAATTACTAATATTCATTAAGGATTTTTTGAATTTCTGAGAAGTCTGTTGCTATTTCATATTTACCATTTCTGATTGATGAAATTAGAGATTTTACTCTTTTTTTCCTGGTTAGGTTAGCCTAAGGTTTATCTATTTTATTGACCTTTCAAAAAAACAACTTTTTGATTTATTATTGATCTGTTGTATAATCCTTTTGTTTTCAATTTCATTTAATTCTGCTCTAATTTTGGTTATTTCTTTTCTTTTCCTAGGTTTGGGGTTGGAATGTTCTTCCTTTTCCAGTTGTTTGAGATGTCCCATTAAGTTGTTAACTTCCTCTCTTTCCATTCTTTTGAAGAAGGCTTGCAGTGCTATAAATATCCCTCTAAGGACTGCCTTTGCGGTATCCCAGAAGTTCTGATAATTTGTGTCTTCATTGTCATTTGTTCCAAAAATTTGGTAATTTCCTTCTTAATCTGGTCTATGACCCAGCTATTATTCAGCATGAGGTTATTTAATTTCCATGTTTTTGTATGATTATGCAGATTCCTGTTGTTACTGAGTCCAACTTTTATTCCATGATGGTCCAAGAAGATGCAAGGAATAATTTCAATTCTTTTAAATTTGCTGAGGTTAGGCTTGTGACCTAAGATGTGATCAATTTTGGAGTATGTTCCATGGGCTGATGAGAAGAATGTGTATTCAGTTTTGTTAGGATGAAATGTTCTGTAAACTCTATTCTCAGAAATATGAAAATCTGAAGGAAATAGAGCAATACTTGGAAGCACGACACCTTTCTAGACTTAGCCAGAATGAAGTGGGAATGTTGAACAGGCCTATATCAAGTTCTGAAATAGCATCAACTATACAAAATCTCACTAAAAAGAAAAGTGCAGGACCAAATGGCTTCACATCAGAATTCCACCAAACATTTAAAGAGGAACTAGTACCTATATTACTCAATATTTTCAAAATATAGAAAAACAAGGAATAATATCCAACACATTCTATGAAGCAAACATCACCTTGATCCCCAAACCAGGAAAGGACTCAACAATAAAAGAAAAGTATACAGCAATATCACTATTGAATATTGATGCAAAAATATTCAAAAAGATCCTAGCAAACAGAATCCAGCAACACATCAAATGATACACCATGATCAAGTGGGTTTTATCCCAGGGTCTCAAGACTGGTTCAATATACATAAATCTATAAATATAATTCATCACAATTGAAAGACAAAGACGATATGATTCTCTAAAGTGATGTAGAAACAGCTTTTGATAATATTCAGCATCCTTTCATGATCACAACACTTAAGAAAATGGGTAAGGAAGGGACATTTCTTAAACTAATAGGGGCTATCTACAGCAAACCCACAGTCAATACTGTATTGAATGGAGTTAAACTGAAATCATTTCCACTCAGATCAGGAACCAGGTAAGGTTGCCCATTGTCTTCACTGCTTTTTAACATTGTAATGGAAGTCTTAGCCATCACAATTAGGCAAGAAAAGGTGATCAAGGGTATCCATATAGGGCCAGAAAGATCAAACGTTCACTCTTTGCAGATGACATGATTGTATATCTCGAAAAAAAAAAAGGAATTCTTCTACAAAACTCATAGAAATGATCAAGTAATACAGCAGTGTCTCAGATTACAAAATAAACTCTCATAAATCTGTAGCCTTTATATATACAAATAATAGCCAAGCTGAAAAAACAGTCAAGAACTCTATTCCGTTCACAGTAATGCCAAAGAAGATGAAATATTTTGGAGTTTACCTAATAAAGGACTTGAAAGATCTCTATAAAGAGAACCATGAAACTTTAAGAAAAGAAATAGCTGAAGATGTTAACAAATGGAAAAACATACCATGCTCATGGCTGAGAAGAATCAACATTGTTAAAATGTCCATACTACCCAAAGCAATATACAATTTTAATGCAATCCCTATTAAAGCTCCACTGTCATACTTTAAAGATCTCGAAAAAATAATACTTTTTTTTTTTTTTTTTTTGCAGTTTTGGCCAGGGCTGGGCTCACCACCTCTGGCATATGAGGCCGGCGCCCTACTCCTTTGAGCCACAGGCGCCACCCAAAAAAATAATACTTTGATTTATATGGAATCAGAAAAAAACTCGAATAACCAAGACATTACTCAGAAATAAAAACAAAGCAGAAGGAATCACACCACCAGACCTCAGACTATATACTATAAATCGATAGTGACCAAAAAAGTATGGTACTGGCACAAAAACAGAGAGGTAGATATATGGAATAGAATAGAGAACCAAGAGATGAACCCACCAACTTACTGTTATTTGATCTTTGATAAGCTAATTAAAAACATTCAATGGGGAAAAAATTCCCCATTTAACAAATGGTGATGGGTGAACTGGATGGCGACCTGTGGAAGACTGAAACTGTACCCACACCTTTCACCATTAAGTAAGATAGACTCTCACTGGATTAAAGATTTAAATTTAAGGCATGAAACTATAAAAATACTAGAAGAAAGTACAGGGAAAACACTTGAAGAAACTGGCCTGGGCAAATATTTTATGAGGAGGACCTCCCAAGCAATTGAAGCAACACCAAAAATACATTACTGGTACCTGATCAAACTAAAAGCTTCTGCACAGCCAAGAATACAGTAAGTAAAGCAAGCAGACAGCCCTGAGAATGGGAGAAGATATTTGGAGGTTATGTCTCTGACAAAGATTTAACAACCAAAATCCACAGAGAACTCAAACGTATTAGCAAGAAAAGAACAAGTGATCCCATCTCAGTGTGGGCAAGAGACTTGAAGAGAAAC
The DNA here is from genome assembly GCA_963574655.1 of Perodicticus potto. Lineage (NCBI taxonomy): Eukaryota > Metazoa > Chordata > Mammalia > Primates > Lorisidae > Perodicticus > Perodicticus potto. The sequence continues at coordinate 15,590 of CAUYRH010011411.1, read as the reverse complement.
TACTCTGAAGAAGACAGGTGCATGGCCTACAGACACATGAAAAAATGCTCACCATCCTTAATCATCAGAGAAATGCAAATCAGACCTACTTTGAGATATCACCTAACTCCAGTAAGATTAGCCCACATCACAAAATCCCAAAACCAGAGATGCTTGCGTGGATGTGGAGAAAAGAGAACACTTCTACACTGCTGGTGAGAATGCAAACTAAAACATTTTTTTGGAAAGATGTTCGGAAAACGAACACTTAACGATCTAAAAATAGACCTGCCATTCGCTCCTACAATTCCTCTACTAGGTATATATCCAAAAGACCAAAAATCACATTATAACAAAGATATTTATACCAGAATATTTATTGCAGCCCAATTTATAATTGCTAAGTCATGGAAGAAGCCCAAGTGCCCATCGACGCACGAATGGATTAATAAATTGTGGTATATGTACACTATGTAGGCTTAAAGAAAGACGGAGATTTTACCTCTTTCATGTTTACATGGATGGAGCTGGAACATATTCTTCTTAGAAAAGTATTTCAAGAATGGAAGAAAAAGTATCCAATGTATTCAGCCCTACTATGAAACCAAGGTATAGCTTTCTTTTAAAAGCTATAACCCAATTATAGCCCAAGAATATGGGGAAAGGAAATAGGGAGGGGTGGGGGATGTAGAGGGAGGGCAATTGGTGGAACCACACCTACAGTGCCTCTTACAAGGGTACATGTGAAATTTACTAAATGTAGAACATAATTTCTTAACATAATAACTAAGAAAATGCCATGAAGGCTATGTTAACCAGTTTGATGAAAATATTTCAAATATATATAAAACCAGCACATTGTACCCCCTGATTGCATCAATGTACACAGCTATAATCTAATAAAAAAATAAATTAAAAAAATAGAAATTACTTAAATTGGAATACAGAACAATAAAAATTGAAAATATCTAGAATTGTGGTACAATAACACACAATGTGAAATAAAGAAGGAAAATGAAAAGAGAAATTTCAAGTAATAATAGCTGAGCATTTTCCAAAATTAATGATACACAACAAACCAGAGGCGTGGGTTCCTCAGGGAAAGCCAAGTGGGAAAATGTAAAAGAATTTATTTCTAGAAATATCACATTTAAACTGAAGACAGACAAATAAAAAATCTTTAAAGAATCCCAGTGGGTAAAAAAGCCCAGCTATGGAGGGACTCATTCTTAAGGATGAGAATTGCAGTAGACTTCTCTTCAGAAACTATGCAAATGATAAGGTTGTATGGTATTGAATCCTAAGCATTACTAAATTTATCATTTCTGAAACTTTGCAGGTGAGTTCTTTATGTTTCTCTAGAAATAAAAGTTTTGGGAAGAAATACATAAATGTAAAATAATTTTTAAATAATTTTCGTATTCTTACTGATCTAATAGATAATAATTTGTTTAAAATAATAATATCAACAATGTATTTAATGATTATAGATTATGAATAAGTGGAATAAATAATAGCAATGTTACAAGGGATAGGAGGGAGAAATTGGGAATACCCTGTTGTAAGGTACTTACACTGCCTTTGTGTTTACAGTGTTATTTGAAAGTAGAATTTGATTAGTTACTAATGTATATTGCAAACCGTAGGAAAACCACTACAAAAGATTTAAGAAAAGTATCACTGACACGCGAAGAGAAGAGAGAAAATGGGACAACATAAAACGTTCAATTAAAACCAAAGAGGACAGAGGAACAAAGGAAGTCAAAAAAGAAACAAAGAACAAGGGCAACGAATGAAAAATAGTGTAAACATGGTAGATATCAATCTAATTATATAAATAATGACTTTAAGCACCAGTGATCTACATACACCAATTAGAAGACAGACTGTCAGAGTGGATAAAAAACAAGATCCAACTATATGTTGCCTATAAGAAACTTGCTTTTTATATAAATACAAATAAGTTTTAGATAAATTGAAGCAAAAGGATGTATAAAAATATACTATGTTAGCACTAATCAAAAAAAACAAAAGGTTATAGTAGTTACAATAATTATAGACAATAAAGAATTTACAACATAGAAAACTTTCAGGGATTAAGAGGGGCACTACATAACAATAAAGAGTATCATTCCATAACAATCCTCAATATTAATAGATATATAGTGTACAATGCAGAATGTCAAAATCCATGAAGCATGTGCTGCCATAACTACAAAGAGACAGAGACAAGTCTCCTATTACGTTTGGAAACTTCAACACTTGTGTATCAGTAATGGACAGATTCATCAGGTTGAAAATTCGTTAAAAAACATAGTTAAACTGAACAGCACCATCAATCAACTGGATCTAATTGACATTTATAGAATACTTCATCCAACAGCAAAGGAATACATGTTATTCTCCAACTCACGTAAAATATTCATAAAGATAGACCACATTTATGGGATATAAAAACACACATTAACAAATAGGGTGTTATTATTTCTTATTTTCAAATAAGAAAATAGAAATAATATTTATCCCAAACAAAATGGAATTAGACTAAAAATCAATAACAGGAAGATCCATGAAAAACTCCCAAATACATAGAGATTAAAAAATAACTTCTAACTAGTACATAAGTCAAAGAAAATACTTTAAGTAAGCAGAAATAAAAATAAGAAAGTAGGGGCAGCGCCTGTGGCTCGAAGGAGTAGGGCGCCAGCCCCATATGCCGGAGGTGGTGGGTTCAAACCCAGCCCCAGCCAAAACTGCAAAAAAAAAAGAAAAAAGAAAGAAAGAAAGTAGTGCTTGGCGGAAACTCACAGCATTGAACGCATATATTAGAAAAGAAGAAAAATATAAAGTCAGTAACCTAATTCTCCACCTTAGACAACTAGAAAAAGAAGAGAAATTTAATAAGCAGAAGAAAATAAATAATAAAAATTAGAGTCAAAATCAATGAAATTAAAAACAGGAAATCAATAAAAAAAATCAACAAAACTAAATGTTGGTTCTTTGAAAAGGCTGATAAAATAGACCTCTAGCCATGTTTATCACAAATAATTACTATTAGAAATAAAAGAAGTATCATCATTAATAGTCCCATAGATATTAAAATGGTACAGAGGAATGGTATGAACAACTATATACTTCAAAATATAATAACACAGAGGAAAAGGACCAACTCTTTGAAAGCCAATATCTATCAAAACTCACTTAAGGAGAAATCAATAATACAAACAGGTCTGAATCTAATAAAAATTGAATCAATAATTTGCAACGTTTTAGAACAAAAAGCACCATGACCAGATTGTTCACTACCAAATATTTAAGAAAGATTATAAATATTAAAATAAATAACATAAAATTTAAATAATATCTTAATTTTCTTAATAAATATTAAGTAAAAAATTATACCAATTCTCAACAATCTCTTTCAGCAAGTAGAAACAGAAAAATACTTCCTGGTATAGTTTAGATGTCTGTCTCCACAAATACAATGTAGCAATTCAATGTCTATTTTTGAAGGTGGGACCAAATGAAAGATGTTTTGGTCGTAGGAGTGGATCTCTCGTGAGTGCCTTAGTGCCCTGCCCATGATAATGACTGAGTTCTTACTCTATTAGTTAATGCAAGAGCTGGTTGTTTAAAAGAGCATGAACTCTGACTTGATCCCTCTCTCGCCACGTGACACTACTGCTCCCACTTTGCCTTCTGCCTTGATTGGAAGATACCTGAAGCCCTCTCCAGAAGCAGATGCTAGTACCATGCTTCTTTACAGTCTGCAGAACTGTGAGCTAAATAAACCATTTTTATTTATAATTCACCGAGCTTCAAGTATTTCCTTTATAGCAACATAAAAATGACTTAAGACAGAAAATTGAGAAAAGGTTGTTGCTATAAAGATACCTGAAAATGTGAAAGTAGTTTTGGAACTGGGTAATGGGCAGAGGCTAGAAGGGTTTAGAGAACTCAGAAGAGACAAGAAGTTGAGGAAAAGTTTGAAACTCCTTACAGATTCATTAAGTCACTGTGACCAAAATACTCACAGAAATATGCACAGTGAAGACCAAACTGATGAGGTCTCTGATGGAGATAAAGAACTTACTGGGAACTAGAGCAAAGATCACCTTGTTGTGCCTTAGAAAGGAACTTGGCTGCATCATGCCCATTTCCTAAGTCTTTGTGGTAGGCTAAAATTAAGAGTGATGAACTCAGGTATCTAGCAGAAGAAATTTCTAAGCAGCAAAACATTTAAGAAGTAAGAAGTGGCATGCTTGCTTCCAACAGCATACGATCAGATATTGGGGCAAAGAAATGACCTAAAGTTGGAACTTATATTGAAATGGGAGGCAGAGTGTAAAAATATAGAAAATGTGCAGCCTAACTTTCTGGTAGAGAAGGATAGAGTGTTTTCAAGGAAGGAATCCAAGAAGGCTGGGGAGTAACTACTTCCTAGAGAGACTGGCAAGACTAAAAGGGAGCAGGTTCTAATCAAGACTATGAGGAAAAGTCCACAAAGGCATTTCAGACATCTTCCAGGCCAACCCTTGCATTACAGGCCCAGAGGCCTAGGAGGGCAGACCAGTTTCAAGTACCAAGTCCAGGGTATCGCTGACCAGCACCACCTTGGAATGCTGCCCCTGCCTCCCAGCTACTCCAGCTCCAGTAGTGGTTCAAAGGACCCTAGTACATCTCAGGCCACCCCTTCAGAGAACACAAGCTACATGCCTTGGTGGTGTCCATGTGGTGTTAAGTTTGCAGGTGCACAGAATGCAACTATCATGCTCAGCTACTCTGGCTCCAGTAGTGGTTCAAAGAGCCCTAGTACATCTCAGGCCACCACTTCAGAGAACACAAGCCACATGCCTTGTGGTGTCCGTGTGGTGTTAAGTTTGTAGGTGCACAGAAGGCAACAGCGGTGCAGACGTAGCAGCCCCTTTCACCTAGACATCAGAGGATACATAGGAAAGCCCCACCAGAAGCCTGCCATGGGCAGTGCCCTCTCTGAGAGACTCTTCTGGGGAAATGCTGAAGGGAAATGTGGGGTTGGAGCCCCCAAATTGAGTCCCCACTGGGACACTGCCTAGTGGAGCTATAGGAAAGGGTTAATGCCTTCTAGACCCCAGAATAGTGGAGTTGCCAACAGCATGCACCTTCAGTCTGGAAAACCTACAAGTATCAGACTCCAACCCAAGAAAACAACCAGATGGGCTGTGCTCAGCAAAAACACGGGGACGGGGCTGCCTGAGGCCTTAAATACCCACCCTTATACCAGTGTGCCCAGGATGCAGAACATGGAGTCCCGAGAGATTATTTTGAAGCTTGAAGATTTAATGTCTGCCCAGATGGATTTCAGACTTGCATGGGGCCTGTTGCCTCTTTCTTTTGACCAATTTCTTTCTTTTGGAATAGGAATGTTTACCCAGTGCCTATACTACCATTGCCTCTTAGAACTAAATAACTTATTTTTGATTTTAAGGCTCACAACTGTAAGGAATTTGCCTTGATTCTCAGATGAGACTTTGGAATTTGAACTTTTGAGTTGATGTTGATAATTATATTTTTCAGTGGGAGGAAGACACGAGATTTGAGGGGACAGAGGCTGAATAGTATAGTTTGGATGTTTGTCCCCTGCAAGTCTCATGTACAATTTTAAAGTCCAATGTTGAAGGTGGGGCCGAGTATGAGATGTTTGGGTCATGGGGGCAGATCTCAGATCAATGCCTTAGTGCACTCTCCAAGGCAATGAGTCAGTTTTCTGTCCTTTTAGTTCACATAAAATCTGGTTGTTTAAAACAGCATGTCTTCTATCTAGCTCCCTCTCTTGCCATGTGATGCTACTCCCTATTCGCCTTCCACCTTGATTAGAAGCTCCCTGCACCCTTTACCACAAGTAAAGCAAGCTGCTGCTATGCTTGTTCAGTCTGCAGAATCATGAAGCAAACATCTTTTCTTTATAAATTACCCAGCCTCAGATTTTTCCTTTACAGCAATGAAAAATCGACTAAGACATTTCCCAACTCACTTTGTGAGACCAACATTACCATAATAACACAAGTAAAGAACAAATGAGAACATCTCTCATAAACATAATTGCAAAAGTTCTTAACTAAATACTAGTAGATCAAATCCAACACTATATAAAAGGAATTATGCAGCACAACCAAGAAGGATTTACTCCATGTATATAAGCTAGTTCATTATTTTATATTCAATTAATATAATTCACCAAATCAACAGGCTAAAAAAAATCAGATTACTATATCAATGGATACAAAGTATTTGATAAAACAGAATATTTATGGTAAAAATTCTCAAAGCGGGGGTCTTCCTGACTGAATAAAAACCTCCAAAATAAATATTTAATAGTGAGATACAAGATTGTTTTTTCCAGTACAAATCAAGAAATGTGACCAGGTGTGGTAGCTCAAGTCTATAATCCTAGCACTCAAGGAAGCCAAGGCTGATGGATTGCCTGAGCTTAGGTGTTCAAGACCAACCTGAGTAAGAGTGAGATCTCATCTCTAAAAATAGCCAGGCATTGTGGTGGGCACCTGTAGTCTGAGCTACTTTGGAGGCTGAGGTAAGAGGATGGTTTGAGCCCACCAGTTTGAGGTTGCTATGAGCTATTATACCATTAGCACTCTACGAAAGGTGAAAAAGTAAGACTGTCTCAAAACAAACAAAAAAATCAAGAAATGTCCCTTCTCACCATTCCTACTCCTATTCTTTTTTTAAATTTCAGATAATTATAAGGGTACAAACTATTAGGTTACAAAGTCTGCTTTTGATATGTAAGGTCCCTGTTGTAGATGTGCCTCTCACCCAGGAGGTGTGCCATATACCCTTACATTGTGCTCATTAGGTGAGAGCATACCAATTCCCTTCCTCCTCCTGATATCCTCCCTCCTCCCCCTAACAACTTGAATTAAATTGAGTTTTTGCCAGCACGGACCTATATTACTTAGTCTAGTGGCTTCATATTAGTATTGAATACATTGGATATTTAATTTTCCATTCTTGTGATACTTTACTAAAGAAAATATTCTCCAACTCTGTCCATGTTAATGCAAAAAATGTAAAGTCTCTATCTTTTGACCGAATAGTATTCCATGGTACACATACACCACAGTTTTTTAATCCATTCTAGTGTTGATGGGCACTTGGGTTGGTTCCACATCTTGATGATTGTAAACTGAGCTGCAGTGAACAATCCAGTGCAAATGTCCTTATGATAAAATGATTTGTTTTCTTGAGTAGATACCAAGTAACAGGATTCTGGGATCAAATGGAAGGTCTATTTCAATTTCTTTGAGGATTCTCCATACTTCTTTTTTCTTTTTTTTAAACATCATAAATATTTTTTTAAAACATTATTCAAACTAATATGAAGGTACAATATTTAGGTTGCATTGTTCTCACTTCCAGCACAAAGTTCCATTTTTAAAAGAGCCCTTCACCCAGGGGGCGTGTTATACACCCTCACAATGTGCAGATTCTCCATACTTCTTTCTAAGTCCCACTAACAATGTAAAAGTCATCCCCTCTCTCCACATCCACACCAGCATCTGCAGCTTTGAGACTTTGTGATGCGAGCTATTCTCATTCAAGTTAGGAGATATGTCAGGCTGGTTTTAAATTGCATTTCTCTGATAATTAGGGATAATGAGCATTTTTTTCATGTGTTTGTTGTCCATTCACCTATCTTCATAGAAGTTTCTGTTCATGTCACTTGCCCACTTATAAATGGGTTTGCTTTTTTATTGTTGATTATATTGAGTTTTTATAGATTCTAGCTATCATTTCTTTGTCAGATTTGTGGCATACAAATATCTTTTCCCATTCTGAAGATTGTCTATTAGCTTTAGTTGTTGTGTCCTTAGGAATGCAGAAGCTTTTTAGCTTAAGTCCTATTTGTTTATTTTTGTTGTTGTTTGCAATTGTCAAAGCAGTCTTCTTCAAAAAAATCTTACCCCAGGCTTATATGATGTACAGTTTTTCCCACACTTTCTTCTAGGATTTTTATCATTTTGTTTTCCTCTTTCTATTTAACATTATACTGGATATCCTAGCTAATGTAGTAATTAAAGAAAATAAAACAAACAAATAACAATATATTCAGCTTGAAAAGAAAGAAACAACCTTTTCTTTTTTTGCAAATAGTATGATTATTTAAGTAGATAATCCCATAGAATCAACAACAGTGAAAAAAAATCCATGGATAATAAACAAATATAATAAGACTGAAGGATGCAAGCTTACTACACAAAAATTGTCTTCTTGTATACCAGCAATGAACAATTGGAATTTCAAATTAAAAACAACACTATTTATGTTAGCATAAAGTCTAACCTCCAATTTGGAGATGAAGATTATGAAATATAATCAGCTGATGAGGGTGGAGTCTTCATGATGGAAGCCATGCCCTTAACAGAAGAGATATGGGCTCTCCCTCTCTCCCTCTGTCTCCCATCATGTGAGAACCCAGCACAATGCCAATTGCAAGCCGAAAAGAGAGTCTTCATCAAGAATTAAACTAACTTGCATCTTGATTTTGGACTTTCCAGCTTCCAGAACTATGGAAGTGAATATCTCTTGTTTAAGCCCCTAATCTATGATATTCTGTTTATAACAGCAGGGCTTAGTCCAGTTGAGCTTTTGTGACAAAGCACCACACACTGGTGTCTTAAAAACAACAGAAATTTATTTCTTACCATTTGGAGGCGGAAAGTCAGAGACCAGGGTACAGTATGGTCAGATTCTGGTGAGGTCTCTCTTGTAGGTCACAGACAATGTCATATTACATCCTCATGTAGCAGAAAGAGAAAGAGAAGGAGCCTCAACTCTTTAGTGCTGCTTCCATTTATGAGGACTCCACCTTCATGACCTAATTACCCCCTAAAGGCCTTTACCTTCTAATACCATCATGTTCAGGGCTAGAATTTCAACATGGGAATTTGGGAGAGTACACAAAGATTGACTGAATAACACAGACTGAACTAAGAAAAAAATCACATGCGAGATGTTAATAATGGGAGAAGTTGTGTATTAGGGACAGTGAGTAGATATGTGGGAACTCTGCACTTCCACTCAATTTTTCTGTAAATTTAAAACTGATCTAAAAAATAAAGTCTATTTAAAAAGAAGAGCACAGCAAAAACAGGCAGATGAAATGAAGAGATTCTATGTAATGCTAAATGCAGCAATACAGTATGGAATATTAAGAAAATTATGTTTTTATAGAATCACACACACACATTTAAACAAACTGCCCAAATCATTTGTTTAATCTTTGCAGCTTCACAGAGGTAGACAATAAAAAGCCACAAATCACTCTCCCATGGACTTGCCAATTGCTTATAGCATAAATCAGAATGAAGCATCGAAGATAAAACGAGCTCATTTGTGAAGTCAAATGGAAAAGAAAACAATCATCATGTTACTTTGTTCATAAACAGCAGTGGTGGTCTTCTGGGCATCTCCCAGCCAGTGGTGGATCGTGAGAAAGCAGCAACTTATGATGAAGATTAATTCTAGAGATGAGTATTATGTTGTTTGATAATTTAAGTACTATTGAAAGGTTTTTTAATTTAAAAGAAACTTAGAAACATACCACAATGTTCCCATTTAAGATCTTCTGGGGGAAAATTAAGCAAATACTACTCTGAATGTATTTCTCTGGGTTTATGTCATGGTGTTTCAGACTACAATTTAAAAATAAAGCAATTATAAATAACTTTGAAATCTAAACTATTGCTGTTAATAGTTTACTTCTGTAGTAGATTATTCTAATTACTGCTGATGCAAGTTAACATCTTAATCAAAGCAATGCCAGACAAGATATTCTTGGATTAACTTTTTGGTATGATTACTAACAAAAGAATGTACAACTCAGATGTAAAAGAATCATTATGCACATAAAAATATAAGTAAACAAATAAGCCAAAAAATTTTATGACTTACTCTTTGTAATTGTACCACTAATACCACAAGATTTTAGGTTATAGCTTGGTCCAAAATTTATAAAATTCCTAAATTAAATTGAAAATTTTTAAATGAAACTCCTATCAAGCCAAATTACAAACTTGGACACAATTTTTCATTTGCATAAAATCATTCAAGGAAGTTTTATAAAATTGTGCTATAAAACATTTTAAGTGAATTAAAGATACAAGCATTGAAGACTTCCTACCTTAACATAGCGTTTTTCCCATCATTTCGTGTACACCAAACTTGCCGGGTTTGATAACCTATCTCTATGGCCCAGGACCTGGAACGGTGATGGGCTTTGTAAGACTGATGTCTAAAGGTGACTTGCTCATTTGAATCAGAGCGAAAATCCAGAACAGTTCCTCCACTTAGGTTAATTTCTTTAAGATGAGGCAGTCTACATCTACTCCATGGTCCCACTTTAAGGCTAAATGTGTGTTCCTCTTCCCCAAGAGGACAGGACATGGGCACGTCACAGGCTCTCGACTCAGTCAGATTTGGACATTGCAAACCCCCGTAGAGAGGCGGTGCAATGACGGCGCGAGTTCGGAGCTGCATTTTCTTACCACAACCCTTGCTACACTTGGACCATGGTGAGAACTCTGATACAACACAATCCCGGGGGCAAGGAATGAGGCAAGCCTGTTCTGTAGAGGGCTGAGGGGCGAAGTGTTCACATATTTCATTTGCAGCCATGGTTCTGTTCAGCTTCTGAACACAGTGCACCGTCCGGTGCTGTAGTCCGTGCTGAGCCATCACACACTCCGCAGTCCGAGGCTTCACTTCCCCGTGGGCATAAGGAACAAGCACACAGTGGTGCCAATCAGAGACTTCCCACTGGAAGAGGTCGCTGTGCCAGTCACAGACTCGGAAGCAACTTCTTTCCTTTGGAGGCCTGTTGCTCTCATCGCAGTTAGACAGGTGACTTGTCCACCCTTCAACATGAAAACACCACACTGCCCGGCTCTGGATTCCTCCCGGCCCACAGTCTCCTGTACACCTTCCCCAGGGACCTACAAGCAGAAAAACAAGGGTGGCAATCACTCAGAGATTGTATTCAGCAACTCACAGGAAAGCAGAGGTCAATTAACACACTTCCCAACACCACTGGTATGGAACTACTGATTTTGGTAGAACAGAGACAATATAATTTAGTGCTTAAGAATGTGGACTCTTCATCCCTCACATGGACCTAAGGAAAAAAGTTCACTTTTGTTGAAATACCCATTCCATCTCTTAATAGCCATAAAAGCTTGGACAAATTACTTTGACTTTCTAAGCCTTACTTCCTTACCTATGTAAGGTAGATGATAATAATAAAGTACTGAATTACAGGGCTGTTCTGAGGACCTAATGTGGTATCAAGTAGACAACATACATTTAATAAATGATTGGTACCATTAGAATTATTTTGTCCCCAAACCTATATATCTAACTCAAGATTAATACTTTTTTATTTTTGCTTTTTTATTTAAAATTACTATGAGGGCACAATTTTTGACATTACATTGTTTTCAATTCTAAGGTAAAGCTGAAATTGTAGCTAAGCCCTTCTACCTTGGGGTATGCTGAACAACCTCATATTGGTGAGATCCAGCCAATTATCCTCCCTCTTCCCACCGAACGCCCTCCCTTCTCCCTCCTTTCCCTTCCCCCTTGCTAGACTATATTTGTGTTTTTCATTTGTGTGGGCATCTAGTTGTTTATATATTGGTTTCATATTGGTATTGAGTATTGGATCTGTGTTTCAACTCCATTCCATGTAACATAATAGATACACGTAAAGTCTCCATCTTTTCTTATGGCTGAATAGCACTCCACAATATACATATACCACAGTTTTTTAATCCATTCATAGGTTGATGGGCACTTGGGTTGCTTCCATGACTTGGAACTGAGCTGCAATAAACATTCTGGTGCAAATGTCTTTGTGGTAAAATGATTTTTGCTCTTTTGGGTAGTTATCTAGTCTTTTTACTTAGGTGGTGTTTCATCTAAAAGAAAAACCCTAAAGCCAAGACTTTAATAAAGTAGGATTTTTCAAAATTAAAATATTTCAGATCATAACTTTAGAAGCTCAAAAGAGAAATATGTTTAAAAACATAATGTGCCAAAGCATCCTGAATATATTTTCATTTTCTAAGTAATTGTCTAGTTTTGGTTAGTACTTGCAGAGAAAACTGCATAAAAATAAAAATCTGATGCAGGAAAAATTATAAGGTAGTAAAAGAAGCAGCAGCACTGAATAGCCTATGGAAATTCTGCCCCTAGAACTCTCTGAGTGTAGTCATTTTGATTTCTCATGGGTACTGACTCCAAGTAAATTTCTCAACATTAGCCTGTGATATGCCAGATCATTTAATTAACAAATTAGGTTTTTCTTGAGGCGGATGAGGGGAGTCTAAGAAATAGACAGATGAGGGAGCTCCCTGTTAAGGTTTATCACATTTTTGCATGGAATCTACAGACACGCCACCTGGGCTTATCCAGAAGGTTGATCACATATATTTTCACAAGGACAGCAAGTAATCACATTTTGTATCAATGAAAAAAAAAGTTTCCTCCCTTCTATTTTACTTAAATATGTAATCAGATAAATTTTACTAGCTTAAGTAGATAATGTTTGTACCTATACTAGAAATGTGATGATCATAAAGGTACTTCACATGCTAAGAAGGATATTCATTTGCACATTAGACAGAAAGAAAATACATTCCTCCTTCCTTTCCCCAAATCTGATCCTTGCCCAGAATGCCATTAAATTACATCAGGGAAAATATTTTCATCCTCATTCCTACCACTGGTAGGAACAGCAAACATGCACTCAGTCACATGTACTTAGGAAGAGCCATGCATCACCAGAGAAAACAAGTGTCTAAATCAGCATCTTAACACTTAAATTAGTTAAAATAATAATAATAATAATAATATATATACATATGCTTACTTGAACTTCTTTTGAAAATGATTTACTTAATGATCTTAAAAAATTTTCTCAGCACACCTAAGATCCTGTCAGGGCACACCAGTTGAAAATCACGAATCCAGATGTATTTGAGACTGCATGCTGTGATGTGGATCTACCACTGTAGCAGGACACCCATTTCTGGTTCAAACATACATGGTCATCTCATTCTCCCTCACATCCCTGTTCTAGCCACATAACTATGAGCCAAACTTTCTTGACAATAGTTTGGATGTTGTAGAAATTATTGTTCTGACATTTACATGTCAGCCTACATGTATGAATTTCTATTATTACCCCAAACCTCCCACTGTTAATAAAGGAATAATTGCAAAAACATATGCAATTGCAGAAAGCATATAAAATCTAAAATCAGTGTTGAATGATACACGTATACAGAGACTTTACGTATATCTATAAAATTAAAGGAAACTTTCTGTAAAGCAATGTGGGCTTTTAATAATGGCTGTCAGTTTATCCATTTAGGCATCACAAACACACATAGTTTTTTCCATTCAGGACTTTTTCATAGATTTAAAAAAGTAAAGTCAGTAAAACTGAGCTATTTCTAATCAATGTAAGAAATTAATCCTACATTTAATTCATTTACAGGAGTGTCTAACCTGTGATCGCCAGGCAGCAAGCTGATTTTGTGAGGACATTTTTTGCTTATCTGTCATGTTATATATCACAAAAAATACACATGGACCTTTTTTTCTTTTCTTTTTTTTTTTTTTTTTTTTTTTTTGCTAAATAATCAGCTTTCCTTACTGTTTGTAAGGAAACAAACAAGACATCTCTTATTTTTCCAATAAGAGAAAAAGAAACAAGAGAGAGAATAAAAAGGCTAGACATCCCTGATTTGTCCCTACTTTTAAAGTAGTTAAGATATTTTTGTATTATTATGCTGTTTTATTATAACTTCTTCACTTACTTTCAAAAACAGTAGTTAAAACAGTTCTTTTTGTTATTTTAAAATCATTACTGTTCTTAGTTATTGTGTTAAAGATATTTATATTCTACCCTTAGTAGATTTAACATGTACTCTTGCAAAATGTACCATAGGCGTGGTCCCAGCAATTATCCTCCCTCCGCCCATCCTCTCCCCTCCCCTCCTCTCCCTCTCCTCTTTGCCCTTCATCTTGGGCTACATTTGGGTTACAGCTTTCATATGGAAGTGTGGGTGCTTATAAATTAGTTTCATAGTAGGGCTGAATCCATTGGATACTTTTTCTTCCATTCTTGAGATACTTTGCTAAGAAGAATATTATTTTAACCAGTTTGATGAAATTCTTTCAAATTGTATATAAAACCAGCACATTGTATGCATGCGTAATTGCATATGCATTAATGTACACAACTATGATTCAATAAAAAAATTAAAAATAAATAAAAAATAAATTAATTAAATCATTACTGTTCTAAACTTCATGTAACAAATTACTTTTCCTCCTTTAGCTTTTGCATTCTCTATCTATACAGAATTTTCCCACATAATTGCTTCTTGGCCTTATGGTTAAGATTAAGTACAGAATTTTATGAAATTGCAAAGTTTTTTCTAGATCACTAGAAGACAAGCACATCAGGTGCTTGAGGTTGAATGCCACTTCTAAGAGGGTAAAGACTGGGTTTTATACTATATGTATATATATACATGTACATATATGTATATGTGTGTGCATGTATATATCTGTATATATACTATGTATATGTATGTATATGTGTGTATGTGTTTATCTGTAGATATACTATATATATACTATATGTATGCATATATGTATGCATGTATATATCTGTTGCCCAGACTAGACTGTGGTGACATCATCCTAGCTCGTTGCAACTTCAAATTCCTGGGCAATCTTCCTGCCTCAACCTTTTGAGTAGTTAGGACTATAATGATTAAAAAATTAAAATTGCTACCATTGCAGATCTGTTTCTCAGCTTTGCCATGATCTTCTACCTGTTTAGCATTCCTTTGGATATGAGTAGAACATATCCATGTAAACAATGATTTCCACTCTCTTCCCTAGAATTTTAGGACAGCAGCTTTTGTGAAGCAAGGTACATTCACATTTATAGAAATTACTACTTTTAAAAAGCCACGAGTGAGAATACTTCCTCTTCCACTTAAAGCAAACTTTGGGGACAATTGAAAAACATAGAACATATAAATAACAATCAAATGAAAAGTGAATTGTGTAGGTATGGAATAAATGAAAAGCAAATTACAAACAAGGCACACAAAATGGAGACAAGACCTTTCAACAATTGACCTATAACAATTTGCATTTCTCAGACAAGGAAAGAAAATGTGTTCCATGATTTAGTCAGTTGTATTTGGCTATGAACTTTCAATGCAACTTTTAATACACACATGAGTGAAAATCACACAGCCCTAAGGGGTTTTGCCATTTAAAAAAAACATGCATATTGAAGTCAAATGTGACCTGCAGTTTGATAAATCTTACATCCCTTTTTCAAGTTCAGACATAGAAAAAATGGATTAAAAATGTGAGCAGTTGGCTCGGCGCCTGTGGCTCAACGGGCTAAGGCGCCAGCCACGTACACCTGAGCTGGCGGGTTCGAATCCAGCCTGGACCCGCCAAACAACAATGACGGCTGCAACCAAAAAATGGCCGGGCGTTGTGGCGGGCGCCTCTAGTCCCAG
>CAUYRH010011408.1:0-42491 GCA_963574655.1 Perodicticus potto | reverse complement strand
AACTCTATTTTTTTTTATAATCTTGATTTTTTTTATAAACATCCAACAAATTTCATTTTTTAATTTTACCCCCCCCCCCCCCCCCCCCCCCCCCCCCCCCCGTCTCTGGGTGACCTCAGTAATCTGGCTAAAATTACTTTCCAGGGAAGGTTGAAAACTCTGGTTCCTGAAACAGTCACTGCTCCAATATTTAATGGTTATCTCTTTTCTCTTTCATGAAATACATACTCATAAACCTTGTCATTTTATTCTGGATTGTTTATCTTTTCTTATTGAGATGTAGGTGTGCGTTATATATATTCTTTTTCAATTCTTCATTAATATTGTGCATTTTAAATATTTTCTCCTAGAGTGGCTTGTCTTTTTTGTTTGTTTTTACATCTGGTCGCACATAAATTTAGAATTCAGTATACGTGTATTTGTATTTTCTTTTATTGTTTTGGGTATTGAATGTCTTACCCTCCCTTATCCCGCATATCCAAGATATTTCAAGTAGTTATTTTCTTCTAAAAATTTTAGAACATAGGGTGGCCCCTGTGGCTCAAAGGAGTAGGGTGCCGACCCCATATGCCGGAGGTGGCAGGTTCAAACCCAGCCCCAGCCAAAAAAAAACCAGCAAAAACCAAAAAACTTAGAACACAAAACGTGTTATTGTGGTTTTTTTTTTTTCAGTACACACTGTGCTTTTGGAACAAGATATGAATCTTGTTAATTGCCTTCTTCATTTTATACTTTTTTATTTGAAAAATCTAATCTAATCAGATGTTTTTAATGTCTTTTTTTATTCCATCATGTCTTTCAAATAAATTTCATAATCCCTAATTATGAGAGAAATGCAAATCAAAACCACTCTAAAATATCACCTGACCCCAGTGAGAATAGCCCCCATCACAAACTCCCAAAGTATCAGATGCTGGCATGGATGTGGGGAGAAGGGAACACTTTTGCACTGCTGGTGGGATTGTGAACTAATACAACCTGTATAGAATGAAGTATGGAGAATTCCTACAGAACTAAAAGTAGATCTTCCATTTGATCATATATTCCCATTGCTAGGTGTCCACCCAGAAGAAAAAAACATCATTTTACCAAAATATCTTAATCTAACATATTTGTATGCATGCGTTCTTACTATTTGTCTCCCACTGTTAGAATGCAATGCTGCATCCTTACAGATTACATGCACCCCCAGAAGCTAAAACACTCCCTGACATGGCAGGCGCATAAAACATTTATAGATATAAGTGATGAAGTATTATGCTGTATTCAATTTCTTTCCAACATTTTTACAAGCTTTGATGCCTATATTAAAAAATAAACAAGAATAGTTCTTATCCTGAGGATCTATCATTCACATGAGGAGAGAACTATGTGAACCAATATCATTGACAGGATACAATAGGAAATATTACAGGTGGTAAACAAATTTTCGTAAAATTGTATATAGGGCAGCACTGAGGATGATAGGAGTAAAGAAACCGCAAGATGTTCAGGGTCATTTGAGCAAGAATTATAGGGAGAGGTTATTACACAGGCAAAAACAAAAAGATGAAATCATGATAGCTATAGTTAACAATATATTGTATTCTTAAACAATGTCTAGAGAGTGGATGCATGTACTTTCATCACAAAAAATAATTATGTAAAGTAATACACATATTAATTAGCTATAATTAGTTATATATTTTAAAAGATCATGTTGTACACGGTAAATACAATTTTATCCGTCCATTAAACAAATAAAACAAAACAAACAAAAACTCATGTAGATAATTTGGGCCACCCAAAAATAAAGGGAAGGAGAATGTGGGACAATAAAAATATGTTTTACACCAAAGAAGGAGGAAAATGTTATATAGTCTTGATGGTTGGAAAGCATATTTGGAACCGCCTCCCCTTCTTGAATTCAACTGTGTTTTTCTCTCATGTGGGACGGCAGCTGCTCATTTACCAGTTTCAGTTTCTTTTTTTTTTTTTTTTTTGCAGTTTTTGGCAGGGTCTGTGTTTGAACCCACTACCTCCAGCATATGGGGCTGGCGCGCTACTCACTGAGCCACAGGTGCCTCCCCAGTTTCAGTTTCAGAGTACATGGAATGCTTGATTTTCATTTTTTTGAGGTACCTAGGAAAATATTCTCCAAATCCTTCCAGTAAATACAAAACATGTAAAGCCTCCATTTTTTTTTTATAGTTCAACAGTATTCCATGACATTAATCCATTCATAGCTTGATTGGCATTTGGGTTGTTTCCACATCTTTGCATTTGTGAATTGAGCTGCTACAAGCATTTGAGTGTAAACGTCCTTATGATAAAATGATTTTTTCTTCTACAAAGAACTAAAACGTATCAACAAGAAAAGAACAAAAAACCCCATTAATCACTGAATTGGCTCTTATTTCTATTAATCTGATATATATTTTTATTTTACATTTTGTCATAAAGACCTTGTTGCATTTTCTTAGTAATATATAATGACAAACACCATTTTATCAATAACACTACTATATAAACATTAGTTATTATTGTCAATATTAGGATATGCCATGCTGTTTTATTTTAAATTCTTAAATAAGTTATGAGGTCAGTAACATAAATCTCAACTTAACCCTGATAGAATTTAGTCCGATAAATAGTTTTTGTTATATGCTACATTGCCTCATGTGGAAAATGATGATTTTACAAATACTTTTCTCTTAATGATATACAACATATAAGAATAAATCTATTCAAGCCACACGCGGTGGCTCACGCCTGTAATCCCAGTACTGTGGGAGGCCTAGGCAGGCAAACTGCCTGAGCTCATGAGTTGGGAGACTAGCCTTCGCTAAAGCCAGACCCCACCTCTAAAAATAGCCCGACATTGTGACAGGAGGAGGCCTCTAAAAATAGCCTGACATTGTGGCAGGGGAGGCCTGTAACCCCAGCTACTTGGGAGGCTGAGGCAAGAGAATTACTAGAGTCCAGGAGTCTGAGGTTGCTGTGAGCTATGATGCCACAGCACTCTACTAGGGGCAACAAAGTCAGACTATGTCTCAAAAAAAAAAAAAAAGGAATAAATCTATTCAAAATCTTGAGAGAACTTTGAAATTTGATGTATAAGACAGAATTTTCTTTTTTTAATCCCTGTATTTGTTAAACACTAAAATGCAGTTATTAAATAAAATGCATTATGTCAGCAGAATACTTTTTTTTTTCTACAGTTGATTGTGGCACATCCTTTTTAACTCCATTAAGATTGCCTGTGTCTAATTACCATCTGGAAAAATTTGGCAATAACAAACGAGAAGATTGTCCATTGTTACACATAACATTCCAAAGTGACATTTGTTTGGAGAATATCTCCTTTTAGAGAAAGGAAGATGTTAGTGCAATCTCATTGCATAGGTCTCCAGAAAAGCGCTTATCCATCAAGTGAAAAGTCAATTGCCTTTTCTTCATGTGCCAGGCAGGTAGTTAATATGATTTTCCTCTTTTAAATGTTCAAGTCCAAAAATCCGTTTCTAGGTGACTAATGCCTTATTCATTTATTTAGGTGACTAATGCTTTACGTTGGTTAGAATAAGATGAACAAATAATGTGAGTCAGGGAACAGTTGAAGAAGTTCCATGACATGCTGTAGGCATGCCAGAGAGCTAAACTTTGATACCCAGGATGAGCTGGGACTTCTGACTTTCAAGCCTTTCATCTTATTTGTGTGGGATCTCTGGCTAATACTATGCGTCTTTAACATTTATGGCACAGTGAGTTGTTTGCAAAACTCTTTCTCAAAATAGTGAAAAAATACATGTTATGAATATTGGACAATATATTATTTTTAAAATATGTAATAACTAATCTTTTTCCTATTGAATTGTCAATATGTATAATAGAAACTCAGTTGAGTATAATGATGTTTGCGAATAAAGATTTTAAAGTTAGTGATTTACTTACTTGTATGTTATTGGGCAATAACTATGTAAGAGGACTGTTTTATAAATTGACCCAAAGAAATTGCACTCATCATCATTATATGGGACTATGGATGAGTCAAACATAAAAATATACCTACTTAGAAAAAGTAGTTAGAAAGATGACTCATGGCCCACTACGATGAAAGGTTGAATTTTGTCCTGGAAGAAATAAGAGAACCGTCCATTCAATGTGTAAAAATGGTTATTATATAATGTCATAGAATTATCAGTTTTGGTCAGTTTGTGTATTAATAATGAAGCATTTTATGCCCTGATCTGTAGAGGAAAAATATACCATTTAAAACACTTTGCTGCTGTAAAAGAAGCAATCTTTTGTTTATTTAAAAATAAACACAATTCCAAATATTAATAAGCTTTTTACTTTTAAATGTCCTTTTAAACATAGGGCATTACATTTTAAAAAGTTATGCTTGTTCTATTTTTCTTATGACTGCACCACTTTCCTTTTCAACCGACAGTGTGCAAAAATTCCTATTTCTTCATGTCCTCATCAACCTTTGGTTATATTTTAGTTTTCAAGCGTAGCCATCCTTATGGGGGTGAGATGATATCTCATCATTTTTGCTTTTTATATGCATCATTATTAGTAATGGAGAGCATCTTTTCATATACTTGTTGATAATCTGTCTGTTTTCTTTAGAAGAACATCTATTCAAGTTCTTTGCCCATTTAACAGTTAGGTTACAGTTCCCCAAATTGCAGTATTTTGTTGTAAGAAGAAAAATCTGAAAACACTTCCAATCAATAGGGGAACTGTAGGATAAATTATTACTACTTTGTAAGCATACTAAAAAATATAATACAAAATTCAGAATAAAAATAGGTTCATATTTATTGGCATAAAAGAATTCTGGAGATACACAGGTAAATGATAGAAGCTGTTGAGCATTATATAAAAGAGTACTACAGATATATGTGTGTGTGTGTGTGAATTGTAAGTAACTGTGTGAAGGGATACATATCATTTTGTTAATTCTGATAATTTTACTTGATGGAGGTGTCATTAGTTTTTTATTCATTCAAAATGAGATATATTATATTGATAAGATAGCCAAGTAAATTAAATATTTCAACAATAGCAAGAATGACTTGAGGACATGTTGCAAAAGTATTATTTTCCTCCCTCTTGTCTAGGAAAATAAATAAATCCAGAGTCAAGCACAGGAAGAAAACTATAGGTTGAGAGGTATTCACCTCCCTCGCCAAATATAAAGAGCTATTAGTGCACCGATCAAATAGATATTTGTACAGGGAGATTAAACACTGTACTGTTTTACCTCTAAAGCAGATAAGAGATACTTATTAATTATTTGTTGGATGTCACCACATTCATCTTTATATGTAGACATATTTGGTTAGTGTCATTTCCTTCATTTTAAAATTACTTTCATCTCTACTTATGGATATTTAAATCTTGAAAAAATGGTGGAATTTCTTATTAGTGAACAAACATGAAACATTTCAGACACATCTGTACTGAGAAATGTTTTCTTTTTTTGTTTAAACTTTAAACATTCATACATTTTCCAAGCACGCTATCAAAAGTGCCATTAAAGTTTTAGGTTTACTTAAAAATAAATTATGTGACTGAATTTTTTTTTTTTTTCATTAATAAAACAGCTCCTGTTTTGGAATCTAAATTAATAATTTTCTTTCTTAGAAATATTTTTTCCTCCTGCCTAAAATTTTATTTTTAGAACTAGATTTATGATTTCTTGTACTTGGTATTTAGGAGAAATGGAAGAAAATTTGACTGGAAGAGAACTTGGCAATGAACGGAGAAGGAAAAACAGTTTAATATTTCTGCCTGTTTGGATCTATGCATGATGCCAACGATGGCATTTAGCCTACCAAATTTTTATTTTTATATAAAGCTAATTATATTTTTTCTAATAATCAAAAAAATCTAGCCTATTATAGAAAATATCAAAACCACATTACATAAGAGAGGGGGAAAGCCTTTATGCTCCATTCTCTTACCAAAACCACTGTGAATATTCTGAAATTTGCTCCTGCCATTTTTCTTTTTTCTGTATCTCTTAATTTTTTTCTCAATTCTGTTTTTCTTCTTTCTTTTGTGTTTAATTTGTTATAGTATACTGTTTTATTCCTTCTTATTTACTTTCTTATTTTCCAGCTAAAAGTATAATGGTTTTCTAGTGGTTACTTTTTAGGTTACTATAATTAACATCTAAACCTTAGACCTTTTGTGTTTTGGAATTAGTCTGAATTAATATGAACCTAACTTTAATTTTATACACAAATTGTGACATATCAAAGTCATTTCCCTGACCCTTTATTCCCAGTTCTTGAAAAGTCAGAATAATGTGCTATCATTTTACTGTGTGGCTTCCACCCTTTCAGGGGTCCCTTATATCCTGCCAGGATATGCATCATTCTGTGCCTGAGACGGTACTCTCTGGAGAGAAATGACATAAGTGTGAAATCTCTTCCTATGCTGTGACTTTGAGAAAGTTTCAAAGCACATCTGTGGCTCGGCACCTGTGGCTCAATAGGCTAAGGCGCCAGACACGTACACCTGAGCTGGTGGGTTCGAATCCAGCCTGGGCCCACCAAACAGCAATGTCAGCTGCAACCAAAAAATAGCCAGGCGTTGTGGCGGGTGCCTGTAGTCCCAGCTACTTGGGAGGTGGAGGCAAGAGACTCGCTTGAGCCCAGGAATTGGAGGTTGCTGTGAGCTGTGATGCCACAGCACCCTATCCAGGGTGACAGCTTGAGGCTCTGTCTCAAAAAAAAAAAAAAAAAAAAAGCACATCTGTATAAAATGTTATTATTTATAAAACTGACAAAATAATTTGAATGATTATGTAGATTGCATAAGAATAGCTAAGATAATATAAGAAAGTGATTAGTAAATTATCTGAAATAAAAGAGGTGTTTTTAAGTCATATTTCCTTTTATGTTACTGTTACTATTTTTTTTCTTTTTTTCTGGGTTTTTAAAATTAAATCATAGCTGTGTCCATTAATGCTTTTATGGGGTACAAAGTGCTGGTTTTATACACAATTTGAAATACTTTCATCAAACTGGATAACATATCCTTCACTGCACTTTCTTAATTATTGTGTTAAGACATTTATACTCTATACTTAGTAAAATTGTCAGGTACCCTTGTAACATACACTATGGGTGTGTACTACTATTACAATTGCCATTTCTCTTTCTATGGTAACCTCCTTCAGTTATAATATCTGGGTAACAATCCATGGCACTTTAAGCAGATCCTTTCTTTTTATTCTGTGCTCTGATGTGTGAGCTTTCACATCTGTAAAGTCTTGCTTTCCTGATAAAAGTTATTTATACTATTGGACTATCATTTTGCATTTCTAAGTTAATAAACTTCTTGAAGAAAGATCTCTATCTTTTTACCAACTATTATTTAATGCACAGTGTTACTAGTAAGAAGAACCTTAGCGTGTAAAGTTATGACTCTTCGATATGACAAAATATCTCGAAGCAGAAAGAAAGAGTTTTCCAGTGTCCTTTAAGATGTATGATTATCCTTTGCAGTCAAATAACTGTACTAGAAAATAAGCAAAAACGTGGCTTAAAATACAATTTTTTAATCACATGAATTTTGTCAAGATACTTCTTTAACAGCTGAGATGCAATTTTTTGTTCTCCACCTACCAATGTGTCATCATCCCACATAATTAGCCTCGTCTCTTACGCAGAGAGGATGGAGGTTGAATGAGCAGAGTAAGGAGGAACAGGCCTCCGATGTAGGTATCAAAGGGAAACCTATCGGAAAGACGAAGTAAAGAAGGTTATTTTAGTCTGGTAAAATCTTTCCAATATTCTCATTTCTTCTGCATTTGCTATGGAGTACACAGAAATATAGCTGCAAGAGACATCCGGATCTATGTAACTATTTCCAATGTCCAGAAGAATGCCAACATTACAGAGACCCAAGAGTAGAAACTGGAAATGGGAAATGAAATTTTAAAATATGATATTAATGCCAGACAGAGTAAAGGCTACGATGTAATTAAACACAAGCTAATATGAGTTAATCTAAAGCAGCAAGGAGATATAGACCTCAGAGTCATAACAGGGATGTCTAAAATTCTCCTCTAAATCTGTCTGAAAATATTTTAACATATGGTCAGATTGAATTGTATTGGGAAGGGGGCAAAAATAGAAAACAAACAAAAATTTCATATTACTGCAGTCTTTATTTTTCTTCTTTCTTTGAAAGCATTAATTCATTTTGTTAGGTAATGATTATTGCAGTCTCTCGTGGGCTTGGGTTTAGTCTTTCACAAACTACATTTTCAGCTAATGACATGAATTATATTGCTTTGCTATTGCCAACTATGTGCATCTTAGATAAATAACAAAAATTTAATTACTTGTTTCTCAAATATGGGTTTAAATATTGTTATTTAATTATTAAATTATTTTTTTCAAGATAAAAATGAATTGTATTTTTATAGCTTATAGTACACAATCTGGAAATGAAATAAAGGAAATAATTTCATTTAAATGGCAACAAAAGGAAATAAATTTCACAATAGATACAAAAAATATGTATACTCATAACTTCAAAACATCATTGAATGAAATTAAAGATGAAATATTAAATGGAAAAAAAAATCACGTTCATGGACCAGACAATTTTGTTTAGGAGGTGTTTAGCACATTAATCTATAGAGTCAATGTAAACACATTTAAAATCCCAACTCTAATATCATCAATGCTGTAACAAGCCACAGAATTTTTATTTTTGATAGGTAAAATAGTATTTCATTGTGATATTATTATTTATTATTAAATTATATTTTAATATGTCTTATTTGTTTTCCAAGGATATTACTTTTATTCCATTGACATGTAATGGTATGTGAACAATAATACCATAATTTTTTTTTTTTTTTTTGCAGTTTTTGGCCAGGGCTGGGTTTGAACCCACCACCTCTGGCATATGGGGCCAGCACCCTACTCCTTTGAGGCACAGGCACCACCCAATAATACCATATTTTATATTGCCAGAAAATGTGCCCTTATTGTTGCTGGGTAAGTAAACAGAAACAGCTCAAATGTGACTTACTGTGTGCAATGCATACACCCATTTTCACAGAGAGAGATGGAATTTTAAGTTGTAGTAGTTGTGTTTGGATGGTTTGAGACCAATCTATTTGTGCTTTGGAAAGTCATTTCACCTTTGTGAGTCCCGTTTTTCTTACTTCTAAATTTTAATGGTAATGAGGACACTTTTCTCACAAAGTTATACTGAGTGTTAAATATCATTTGTAAGAAAGTGCTTTCTAAGCTATAAATTTTCCTGCAGATATTATTATTTAAGCAATTTCACGTGACATGTTTTACCTAAGATTAGTTTCATGTATATTCCAACCCATCCCAGCCAATGCTAAATTTAAAAATATGGTCCTTTAAAATCAGCTCTTTTTTAAGGACAAAAATTTATATCTCTCCTGGTGCCCACAAATAGGTCAGATATTACCCACCTATGAACAACTCATTAATTTCAAACTACATCCATCTCTTCAGAGAAAATAAATAATCCAGAGTTGTTTTGAAAACTGTAAGGCAAAATCTACTCTATTAAAAGATTGATAATGTCTCATGATAAATCATCATTCAGTCTCCTTACAATTGGGCCTCACTATTCAAAGGTAAATTAACCAATTGTGAAACTATGACCACGCAGGTATTTTTTAAATAACTCTTTAGTGCAATTGCTTTAATATTACAAAAAAAGTGTCAGATGCTCTTACTTTGTCATTATTCTTACTTAGTCAGTGTCTAATAATTCAATATATAATTTTAGAAAATCTTTTAATTTATGATAAAAACTATTTTAAATCTTCAGAAATCTTATAAAAAATGTAATATTAAGTTTCCTCTTCACAGATAGAAATAATTGCTTTAAAACCTTTTATCTAGTAACTAAATTATAGAATAGCAGACCACAGAGCATCACAATTCCTGATTATAACAATCAGGTGGAAAGTAAATTCAGATATGTAAAAGAGCATAAATCTAACCAAAAATATTTGTATCATGACTTGAAATTAAATTACTTGTAAGCAGATATTCCTCCCCTCTCTTCTTCCCAAGAACTTTGTGGTGCACTGTTTTGTTCCTTAAGTAATATTAAACTAAGTAAAGAAGAAGGTCTGTTAAGTAATTTAGGACTACCACTTCCAAAAACACATATACTATTGTGGATTAACAAGTAAAACAGGCCAATAGGATACTTTCTGAAAGAATGAAAGAAAACTGGGAGAATGACAATAAAGGATACTAAAGCAAGTTTCATTTGTGGTAAATGGGTAAGGTAAGAAATAGGTAAGAGTCGAGTAAGCCAGTCCACCTCGGTCTCCAGCACGCTTCTGCCTCATTTCTCACTCTGAGTGTCTATTTCTTGCTTTAGAAGTTTTCTTATCTCTACAGATCCTCAGAAAGCCCCTCAGGAATTGGAAAAGAACAAGGTTATTTAAAACAAAGGTATTTTTACCTACAACTGCAAGTAGCGTTGTAACTACTGGTGGGGTTAATAAAAAAGATTTTAAGGACCCCAGAAAGCTTGTCAAATGAGTAGATCAATTCCAACTAGGGAGACAAAGTATTATGACAGAGCAAGGCTACCATTCCTCTGGCCAATGACATGTGGACAAATGTGATGATGCTGGTTTAGAATTTCTCAGTGCAGGCTACCTAGAAAAATCTCACACTGCAGAGCCAACTGTACTTGTTGCAGGAAGAAGCCCAACTGTAGAGAAAAAAGCTCTAGAGGATGATCATTCTCATTCTACTTGGAGGGATTTCCACTACCTGTATTTATTTCCAGGGCAGGGGGATCAGGGTTTCTCCAAACAAAGCCTTGACTTACAAACTTTCTGTTCAGGATGTCAGTCATGAAAAGGTGGGGTACTGAATATCACTATGGTCACCTTCAAGGGACTCCCCCATGGCCATTGGGTGAATGTAGTGATATTCAGAAATCAGGTATGGAGCACTTTTTCTAAGATGAGTTTGTGCATTTGTCAGAGCTCGTACAATGACAGCTCTGATGACCATTCCAGAAAAAGAGTCCCAAAATTGCTTCGAAGGGTGGATGAGGCACTGGGGTTGGTGCACAGCTTCCCGAGGGGATTACTTCCTTTTTATTTTATTTTATTTTTTTTGAGACAAAGTCTCAAGCTGTGGCCCTGGATAGAGTGAAGTGGTGTCACAGCTCACACCTCAAACTCTTGGGCTTAAGCTATTCTCTTGCCTCAGCCTCCCACATAGCCAAGACTATAGGCACCCGCCACAACACCCAGCCATTATTTTGTTGTTATTGCAGTTGTCATTGTTGTTTTAGTTGGCCCAGGCCAGGTTTGAACCTGCCAGCCTTGGTGTGCATGGCTGGCACCCTACCCACTGAGCTATGGGTGCCGCCCCTAAGGGAAGTACTTCAAAGGTGACTGTAGCTACATTCTGCAATGAGGTATGTAGCACTTTTTCTAGGATGAATTTGCGAACTTAATTGACCTCATATTTAAGCAATTCCTATTTTAAAATATTTGATTTACAACAAAAAAAATTTGATTTATATCATTGTATTGAATAAATAATGCTACAATTAACATATAAATACACTGAAAGTTTGATGTGTTCTCAAGAGAACAAATAGGCTGATGTTTAGGCTAGTTAGATGTCATCGAGGAATGAAGGCCCAACAGAGCTAAACCAGAGGCCACATGGCTTTCTGGATCCTTAAATGCGACTTTTTGTTTGAACCCAAATTTTACCAAACCAATCCTTTTATTTTAATTAATACAATTTTATTCATCTTTTATATTTTTTATTTTATTTAATCAATCGCTTTGGATGAGTCAACTGATAGTGCTGATTAATGTGCAAGTTATATCTTCCACCAGCAAAATCTGTGTGCTAAAGCTACTATTAATGTTTTAAGTGACAGCTCACAGCAAGTCATTAAGTATTGTTAACTAAGTTCATGCAAAAGCACCAAGGCTTTGTCAGTTTTCTAACATGCTAAAGTTGAATGACAGAATATAAGGTATTCGGTGTGGATTTTCTATGTCATTGTAAGGTATGCTGGCTATCATAAGAACAGGTTTTAACCCCAAATTTTGTCTCTGCAAGAACAGATAGTCAATTTTTATGAAGAACAGATCCAGCAAAGGGAATTGTTGAAAGGAGATTTCTATAGGAATGCAGCATTTCTGTGTGTACCACATCAAATCAAAATGACTTGGCTATTTCTTTGCAAGGTAAAAATAAGACATGATACATAGCATTTAACATTTTCCCCAGTTAGCAAAGGCCATTGATGAGCCAGATAAGAAATATAAATCATATAAATATAAGTGTAAATACTGTAGCCCATTAATTGGAGAACACAATGAAAGGTTTGCTGACTTTGGAAATCCTGGCATCACACTCAAATTAGCATTTCAGCCTCATCTCATTGATATCATGAAGGCACCTAAAGAACTACAGATGGAATTGGTTGAGCTCTCAGTAGATGACATTTTTGCTAAGAAAAATCCAATTGAAATATGGAAAACTACAATAGACTACATAGGACTTTGGCAACATGCCAACAAATGTTTTCTTGATTTCAACCACTTATTGCTGCGAATCTACACTCTCCTACCTAACCCAAATCAAGACACCTTGAAGATCGCACATGACTGATACCCATCTAGAGGATCAACTGAACCTCCAGAACTCCATGCTGTAATCAAATATTCAAAAGTTCCAATGAAAGGCAGACACAACAAAGTCATTAAAAGTTTAGTTAACTTTAAAATTAACAGCCTTAATTTCTTAAAATTATGGAGTATGTAGTAGTTAGAATGTTGTAAAATAATGTAAATTTTTAAGTATATCTATTTGGAGTTTCTTGAATGTGGCCTTATCTGCCTACAGCTAATTAATGTGGACTTCTAACATATAAAGGTTCCCACTCCTGAACTAAACAATTCAGTTGATAGAGCTGTTCATAGTGTTAACTGGTTAAGATCCAATGACAAAGTCCAGCTCTTACTAGTGCAAATGCTTTAATGTAGTAAGAGATAGAATTGTTTTAAATAAAGTAATGCATGCATATTTTCTAATCCTCTAAACAGTTCATTTCTCCAGTTCCAAAACTCCATTTACTTTTAATTTCACAGGTTATAAACTCCAGACAACCAGCCACAATTGACAGACATTCAACTGAAATTAAAAAACAAGAATATTTGATCTTCTAGCTTCCATTTTCTCTACCTTATCTCTAAATATTATGAAGCCTGCACAATCAAATCTAGTTGTTAATAGAAATGTGAAACTGGATTATTGTGAACATTGTTTTTCTAGGGCAATACTTTTCTCGGAAAGTTCTATTTTGTGAGAAACTTTGTGCCTATGTATAAACTACAGTGGCTGTATTTGAGACTATTGAGTTCCCTAAATTCTGAATGCATAAGGCTTGTGCATTGGTAACATATATCTATTGCTCTTCTGCAATATTTCAATATTAAATATACTGAAGAGGCTATACAGATTGTACTTAGAGATAGTCACAACTGCTAAAGAGGAAACTTAGACATGGAAAATGTCACCATTTTCTGTTTTGGAGTTTTTGTTGTTGTTTTATCTAACACAAATTATATAATCTTCCCTGAGTTTTTAAGACTCTTAAATTGAACGCAATTAATAAGGGTTATCTGTTATATTTGATCTCTCCGCCTAGAGACAATGTATCTTCATTGAATAGTTTTGCAAATTTTAGTCACTCTGTAGAAAACATCAAATCCCCATGTAGGAGCTTTCAGAGTTTGAACAACTTATCTCAGTAGTCCTATAAGCATGAGCAAGAACATGGTTATGGACTGAAGTATAGAACTGAAAGATGTGAGCAGAGATTCTCTAATTCTTTTCATATCCCTTCCCTTGATGGAGTAAACAAGATGCTTGGAGCCAGGAGCAGGCTAACATCTGTAACCCTAGCACTCTGAGAGGCCAAGGTGGGTGGATTCCTTGAGCTCAGGAGTTCAAGACCAGCTTGAGTAAGAGCCAGACCTCATCTCTACAGTAAAACAGTAAAAAAAAAAAAAAATAGTCAGGAGTGGTGGTGTGTGCCGGAAGTCCTAGCTACTGGGGAGACTGAAGCAAGAGGATTGCTTGAGATGAGGATGTTGAGGTTGCTGTGAGCTATTATGATGCCATAGCATTCTATTGTCAAAAAAAGAAAGGAAAGAAAGAAGAGAGAGATAAAAAAGAGCAAGTGAGTGAAAGAGAGAAAGAGAGGAAAGAAAGAGAAAGGAAGGAAGGAGAAAAAGGGAAGGGAAGGGAAGAAGGGAAGGGAAGAGGAAGAACAGGAAAGGAAAGGGAAAGGGAAGGAATTTCAAAAAAGAAGGAAAGGAAAGGAAAAGAAAATCACTGGGTTAAAGATGCCTGATTGATTGAAGATCAGCTAATAAATTCTCTGGATGAAGATGAGAACAGACTACTTGAAAATAAGTAATAGAAAAGAAAATCAGAAGACAGCTGGACAAGGGAGCCTCCCAGCCTTTTCTCCATAGCATGTCATTAACTGTTACTCAACATGAAGAAATTTTTCAAAACATTATTATGTACGTTTATGAGAAAGATCATTTTTAAAAGGATATATTGATATTGAATGGACATGTGATCTCTTTCTCCATAAATTCTGGTGGTAAATAGAAATCTGCATACTTTTGCCAAATTTCCAGGCCGCCATCCTCTCCACCATTCTCTCTCTCTCTCTCTCCTTTGTCGCCTGTTTTGAAAACTCTTCACATGTTTGATTCCTGCTAAACTGCTTTTCTTTAGGGGCAAGTCTACCTTGCCACTATAGTGCAGAGACAAATGATGGCATCAATGTGGAATTCGAGAAAAGAGATTAAGGAATCATTTACAACTATTCCTTCCAGGCTCTTAAGTTGATGTAAGAGTAGGCCTGAGTAATTTATGGGTTCAAGAGCTCATGAGAGAATAGCATTGTAGTTTAGAATTAAAATCTGAATATCACAAAGTAGCCCCTGCATAAACTTTGTTAGGTGCACATGCTAAATGAACATCAAGGAATAATAAGTTAATACCTAAGAAGAATAAAAGTATCGGAATCTTGCCCTTTTAGGAAAACTAGATTTAAACAAACATATAAAAAAGAAACATGTCACAAAAGATATAATAGCCACAGATAAAACAGACTATCTGGGAGATAATGATGCCAAAACTTTGAGGAATATTAATTTATTAATTAATTCAAAATTAAAATAGATTTTATTTCCAAATAAAAGGCAAAAGAGTGCACATAAAAATAATTCCATAAACATAGGTACGATATAATTATTTAATTTTAAAAAGAGTACATCTTTACTATCTTGGCTGGAGTAGAGAAAAGATCTATATGGTCTGAAGAACATCATTTTTTAATTTCCAACTTCTAAATATATTTCCTCATTATCACAGACACTCAGCATCTTTGGTGAACATTACTGCAGGTCCTTTCATTATTTTTAATTTGCTGGATTCTGGGTTCAGAATTATTTCCTAAATTCAAATTTTTCAACATACACATACACACACACAAATAAAAACTTTACCAGCAGAATTTTCTTTTTTTACCTGTAGAAATTTTCAAAATAAATCTATGATGATTTTAATCAAACACATTGTGGGAAGGTGTAGATGCATAAAAATTAAAAATGAA
Source organism: Perodicticus potto (assembly GCA_963574655.1). Taxonomy (NCBI): domain Eukaryota; kingdom Metazoa; phylum Chordata; class Mammalia; order Primates; family Lorisidae; genus Perodicticus; species Perodicticus potto. Next base: position 26,801 of record CAUYRH010011408.1, on the reverse strand, counting down.
GTTATGAGATTCCCTCAGACTTTTGGTCTATTTACTTAGGTAGGCCTTTTTCTTACATAAAACCTCTTCTGAATATAAAATTTCCAGCCATATTAATAAACTTGATTTTAGAGAAATTCTTTTTGCCAAGTAATAATGTCACCAAGGCGGAAAATGTAGTCCATGTAGAAAATAACAGACTTTATGATTTCACGCTAGTGTCCTTATCCAAATTATGTAGGTACTCATTATTTATTCAGGGATTATTAAAAATCAAAGTTTAGGTTAAATTATTAATAGTGGCTAGGAAATAATGTCAAATGTTCTTAGGGATTCTTATAAGCCTGTAACAATTTGGGAGGATAAAAGTTTGATAATGACAATTTATATCTTGCAAAACCATATCATCTGAATAATTACAAACTTGGAAGAAAGAATGCAAACATATCATTGAAAAGTACACCACCTCGCCTAGTTTATAATTGTAAGTGTTAGGGACACTATGTTTTGGAAAGCATCAGCAGCTGATCGGGTAAACACTAGAAAATAACTAATAATTTGGAAAGGAATAAAACTAAATGAATTTATCCTGGCATAAATGCACTAATCTATAAAATAAAAGTAATTATTACAAATGCAGGAAAAATCTGTTACTTTCACCTTTCATAGATAATAACATCCTATCTTATAAAACCCAAAAGAATTAAGAGATACATAATACAATTAGAAAAATAGTCCAAATAATTGAGGTATGTTAAAATAAAATTAGAAAATAAATAGCATCCTTATCCACCAGTAAAAATTGTTTTGAAAATATAATGAAAACACACTAATCCTTGAAAGTAATGGGTGAAAGTTATATAAATACACAGTAACAACCTTAATAAACATGCACTACATCTATATGCATTTAATGAGAAATGTAACAGTTTAAAATGTCCAGCATTACACCTTATACTTCAAAATTAAAAGCCTAAAGACTGTTTAATGTTTTTTTAAAAGGAAATTGTAAACATCTCTGTTTACAATTCAATAAATATCTCTTCAGTATTCAATGGAATATATTTTAGAACTCAACACATTCAGAAATCCATACAAAAATACTGTATTTTATTGATTATTAAGATGTACAACTTTCACATGTAAACAAACTCTGAAATTGGATTGTGTCACACATTCAATAGAATCATAGTTTAGTTGGCAGACTGTGATCTTAGTTTTACATAATATAAAATCTTTTATCACTAATGTTACTCTCTCATATATGGTGATATATACAAATATAGTTTAAAAACAAATTAGAACATATATTTTCCAGAGGAGAAATAATTATTGACCTAGAATAGTCATTATCTATTGCAAGTTATAAGCTAGAAATATTAAAACAAATGTCAAAGTTATGCTAGACACAAAGAACAGAAAAATTAAACACCTATGATAAAAGAATTTTGAGCCTAATAAGTTAAGAATTATAAACTTTGTGAAAGTGAAAAGAAAATGAAAGGCAATTGTGTAGAATTGATTGGATTAAGTAGTTATTCTCTTGCAAATAAAAATTAGCATCAAAATATACTGCAGATAAATTAAATGATTATAATACTTCTATATAAAGCTTACTAAATATTAAAATGAAAAAGTTTAGAGCTATTTTAATTTTAATAATGGAAATATGATTTTACCTGCTTAGAAATTACAGAAGAAACTGCAGATGAGAAGCATGAAACCTCAGCTACATACAATTTTTTAAATGCTTGATTTATTCTTTTCTATAATGAAAATGTCAAATATATAAGACAGTGTATAAAATATATGAATCACATCCTCTTTAGAGGCAGATGTCTCTTCTTCTTTTTTTTTTTTTAGAGACAGAGTCTCACTATGTCACTCTCAGCAGAGTACTGTGTCGTCACAGCTCACAGCAACCTCCAGCTCTTGGGCTTAGGCGATTCTCTTGCCTCAGCCTCCCGAGTGGCTGGGACCACAGGCGCCCGCCACAATGCCCGGCTATTTTTCTGTTTTGCAGTTCGGCCGAGGCTGAGTTTGAGCCCTCCACCTTCGGTATATGGGACCGGTGCCCAACTCGATGAGCCACAGGCGCCGCTCCTTTGCATTTCTTTATAGTTTTATATATGTAATAGGGTAAACCTTGTTATTCAGAGATTCTAAGTCTGTAAATTTGTCTAAGGCTAAAATTTATTTTTAAACCTGAATCAAATTTGAGGGCACTTTAGGGTTATTTGTAGATATGCACAGAATGATGATAAACTTGTGCCGCTAAATTAATTTAAATAAAAAATAAATTGAATCTCCTGACACATCTCTTCCTGTGCGACACTGGAGAAGACTATGTTCTGTCTTCTTTCTGCTTTTCTGCTCTAAATAAGTGCCCTTTCAGGGTCATTTTAGTCCTTGGTGGAGTGTTGTTGCTGGTGTTTTATGGTATGTGTGTGTGTGGAGGGGGGGGATGAGAGTGTGTTTATTTTGCATAGATTTAGGGATGTGAGTGGTTTATGCAGGGTTTTTCCTTGGTGGTGGTGATTTTGCTGCTTAAATGGCCACAGGCATGGTGTTAATGTGCTGTTTAGTACTCCTAAGCATAAGAAGGCCATGCTGTCCATTAAAGGGGTGGTATGTGTGTTAAACAGATAAGCTTCCTTTCCATGTGAGTCACCATGCCCGTGACAGTGAGTTCAATGTCAATGAATCAGTAATATACACTAAGGAAGGCGTCATCATACAACCAAAATGCGCATGAAACAAGTTTATGGGTTGATTTGTTGACACAGTGTTGTGACCAGAGCTTCCAGGAAACCTCAACCTGCAGTTCCCACAGAAGCAATATTTCAACAATCTCTAATTCACGGTTTGTGGGGAAAATTGTAGAACATTAACTACCATAAATAATGAAAATCATCTTTACATATTTCCTGTAGGTCAACAAAATGATCGATACTGACTTATTTTTGCATTTATCTTTTCATACAGTTTGTATTCTTCTGTAACTTGCTAGTGTTACTAAATATTATATCTGTGACATTTGTCAATGTTGATGGATACAAGTTATTAAGTATTGCTGTACAAAACCTTTTCATTAAATATAGTACAAGTGCATATTGAGTTAAGTTTCTGCCACATTCATAGATTTCTGCAAATACAAAGATCATTGCTGTAAGTTTCTCCCTGAGTAGAATTACAGGGGCCAACATTTTATGTGTAGTAAACTTTGCAAATTTATCAATAGTTACTGCTTATCATTGTTCTAAAAAGTCAATAAAATTGAAAAACCAGTGCTATTTTCCTTTTATATATTAATAAGATTATATTATAAATAATTTCCTTTTATATTAACATGGCCTAAATTCTTACTACTTACTGATGCAGAGACCAAGAGCATCAATCAGATCAGTTGGAATACGGTTGGAAATAAATAACCCCATTCACACTATCGAATCAAAATATGCATTTTTACACAATCCCATTTATGACACAACCCCAATGTGATTCAGATGCACATAAAATCTTGAGAAGTACTGATATGAATGACACTGTTAATTCTCTTTTCATATTTCAGGGACTGAAGGAGAGTATGTATAACAGAGGATCCATACTAGAATATCAAAAGTAAGCAAATGATCTTCAGTAATTAATTTCATAAAACCTAACTATGGTTAGTAAAGATAACCATAGTTATAACGTGGTTATATATAACAGTTGTCATGTTGCGTGAGATCATGTATTATTGATATGCCCTCTTTTAACAAATACTATGATGCTATTGCTTGTAAGTTGCATTTTATGCTTTACAAAGATAATGGTATACACTGTGCTTTATATTGTTTAATCACCAAATATACAAACATTCTCTATCCATCATTGCCTTTATGTATTATTCTGATATATGAATAATATTTACCATTCCACAGAATCAAGAAGTAGTCATGTTTAGGATTAAATTTCAGTAGTGCCATGTACGAACTGTGTGATGTTAGGCAATTTACTTATCCTAGATGAATCCTATCCTCATTTTTTGAAAAACAGCAATGTCACCTACCTGGACTTGACATTAAGAGTAAGAAAGATATTATAGAAAAGCAACTGGCACATAGTAGGAGTTAAATCTGCATTTATTTTCCCTTGATTTATCACATAAGGAAGTCAGAAGCCATTTTTCCTTCCACATACAATTTAAAGACAAGTAACATATTATTCGAATTATGCTCCACAATGAATAACCTGTCAAAGTGTCCTGAGTTGTATTTTCCTCAGAAACAAATAAATATCTTTAATCAAAACCTAGAAGAACAATAAAAGGAGGATGATTAGCTAATAAAGGATATGTTCATTTTTATTGCCATATTTTATTCTTGTTTTTTTTAAATGTCAAAATATCTGCACAATAAAATTAGTTATGAGTGTTATCATAGCTAGAGAAAACCAATCATAGTTTTGGTTGTTAAGTAAAAGGGCACTATTTAAGTAGGAAACAGTGAAATTACTTTATAGTTATAAAATCCTGAATCTAGCTGGGAGTGGTGCTCGCATCTATAATCCTAACACTCTGGAAGGCTGAGGCAGGGGATTGCTTGAACTCATGAGTTTGAAACCAGCCTGGGCAAGAGCGAAGACCCTGACTTTAACAAAATAGCTGGGTGTTGTGTCAGGCATCTGTAGTCTCAGCTACTAGGGAGGCTGAGGCAAGAGGATCACTTGAGCCCTGAAGTTTGAGATTGCTGTGAGCTATGATGTCACAACACTCTACCCAGGGTGACAAAATGAGACTCAGTCTCAAAAACAAACAACAAACAAATAAAAAACACCTGCAACATAGGCAGGTTTTGTTTTTTTTTTAAATTTCAGTATGTTTCAGTGGGGCATGGGGGAAGGAGAAAGGAGACAGAGAGAGAAGGAAGGAGGGAATGAAGGAAAGAAAACAAAACAAAAAAAAAAAAGGAAAGAAAATAGTGACTAATTCTCACATAAATTGAATTCAATTTTCACCAAAGTACATTACTTAAACATTAATTTTTAATTCAAATTGTTAATATGTTGTTTAGGATATTGTATCCTCACTTATAAGTGAAAAATGTTTGTAATTTCACTCTATAATAATATATTTTCTCCAATTTCGATATCAGGGGTATCCAGATCAAGTAGAATGATTTTGAAATATTTCTTCTTTTTCTATTGTCTATAAGATTTAGCATGATCTGTTTTTTGAAACTTTCCTTTACTTTTATTATATAATTTTAGTTGTCTATTTTTGAGACTTTGGAAAAAAAATAAGAAGTTAACTGATGACTTCATACTGAGCCTCACAATCAAAGCACTCTATAATGTCTTATTTGACAATGTGAACGTTACTTTCTTGACATTATTATTACTAATATTGCTTTAAAAAAATTCAATATGGTTTTTAAAAAAATAAAATATGTTTCATAAGAAATTGTAGCATATTCAAGTATTTTACAAATATTGTTTAGATCCAAGTCCTAATCTGTCACGGCTCTGCTCAGGCTGTTTGTTTTGATTCTTTTCAGTGTCTGGTAGCCTTGTCTCAGCAGAATATTTTAACACCAATTTTCTACAGCCATTTTAAGTAAGGGAGTAGTAGATAGACTGAACTCAGTTAGTAACATGTCTGTAACAATAGCATTCCTTTTTGGTAATTTCTTGCACTTTTCTTGTGCCTATACATTCTAGATACACTGCAGTTATTAGAAATATGATAGTTTTCTTCTTTCACTTAATCATTTGACAGGCTTGGTTTCATTTTGGTGAAAGCAGCACCTCTCATCTCTTGATGTGGTATTATAATTATAGCATATAATTTTCTCCAATGAAAAAAAACACTAATTAAAAAAAACAAGCACCATATGTATCTGACTATGCTGAACCAGTCACATGAATGAATTTGCCTCTTCCCCGGTCTAGTGCAATGATTCTCAAAGTGTGGTTCTCTATCACTGTGGTCCCCAATCCCTGGGCTATGGAATGGTCCCAGTCCGTGGCCTATTGAGAACATGTCTGCACAGCAGGAGGTGAGCGGCAGTGATCTGTATTTGTGACAACTCCTCACCACTGGCATCACCGCCCACCACCCACCTCCTGTCAGGCAGCATTTATTCTCTTTCTCGGAACACAAACTCGACTGTCAACTTCACTTGCAAAGAATCTGGAGTGTATGCTTTTTATGAAAATCTAATGTTGATGATCTGAGGTCGGGTTGAGGACATAAGTAACGTGTTTCTGTGTCACAGCCTCCCATCACCCATTTAATTGTAGGAAAACAAGCTCAGGGCTGCCACTGACTCTGCTTTGTGGTGAGTTGTATAATTACAGTAGAATCTGTAAGCTGACCACCCAAGGAAGGTAATAAGTGGTCAACATAAGGGACTTCCATTGGTATATATCTGGCCAATGAATATTAGGTCAACTTAAGGAGATGGTCAATGTAGGGGTGTGGTCAAAAAATGGAGGTTCTACTGCATTTCATTATATATTACAATGTAATTAGAATTAAAGTGTATAATAAATGTAATGTGCTTGAATTAACCTGAAACTATCCAAATCCATGGAAAAACTGTCTCCCAAGAAGCCAGCCCCTGATGCCCCAAAACTTGGTAAGTACCCTCCACTGTAAAATGCATAGGACACTGCAGCAGTGCTTGTTAAAAATTCTCATTCCTGGACTTCACCTCAAATTTTCTGATATTGAAATTTCAAGATTTATCCCTACAGTAATTTTTAAATACACACTAATGTGATAGTTTCTGAGCAACATTATTTGGAACTCTTATCATAGTACCTTGGGATGATTTGGCTCCCCTATTAAATAATCACAGTGGTTATATGGAAAATGCCATTAATCGTGTTAATTGAATCTGGACTCAAAGAAGAGGGAAGACTTTCTCTGTGTGTTCTAATTATACTGCCCTCAATCCTTATTTCACTATATTTCTTGAAATGATAAGAGTTTTATTCTTGAAACCCAGTGTTTTGTTTTGTTTCGGAGAGTAGAAAGATTACAGAAAGAATGAAAAAGAGTGACCCTCTTCATTGTGAGATCAGCATTGAAAAGTTCTGGATCTGTGTGTGTGTGTGTGTGTGTGTGTGTGTGTGAAGTCAATGATGTTTAGATTTTTTTTAAAGGCCTTGGAAATGTAGAAAATGTATTCTAAGCCCACAATTCTACTGGTTATTACCCTAACAACAACAACAAAAATGACAGGTATACTAAGAGTTAGGAGTGAACTTTCCTATCCCTATTTTGCCCTTCAACAGATTCTGGAGGCAAAAGTTTGTCTGTAAAATTGGATTTTAAAGGTCACTTTTTATTTTACAGCTCTAGGTTGGTTTTCACTCCTAGATATTTTACATGACCCATGGTAAATTAGACTCTAACCTATGCTGAAGGACAAACTATAACTGTGTCTAATATCCCAGAACTTCATTTTCCCACTTTGTTGCAAATACTTTGAAACTACTTTAACAAAGTCCTATGATAATTCTTTTAGACTGGCACAGAAGTAGTATATTATGTTATTTAAAGATATCATTTATACTTGGGATAAAACACATATGGGCAGTAATTTCAAAATACTTACTAGCTGTTAAACATTGATCACGTTATTTAATCTTTGGAAACTTACTGTATTTTCTGTATAACTCAGACAACATGGTCCTATAATTTGGGGATTTTGCAAGAATTAAGTGAGATAGCACATTTAACAATTTAGCAAAATAACTGTTGTAGTAAAATGACTAATACTTTTTTTATCAAATAAGATACTTTATATATCTTTAAAACCATCAAATATGTAAAGGCATATTTATGTAAAAGTCAATAGTAGCATTTTAAATTTCATTTTAAAAGTATGCAGTCAGTAAATTTCAGAATATAAGAGTTTAATTAAATAAAAAGTTGGGAGGTAAAAAAGAAAAAATCTGACTTCATTTTTCAGAAAGTAATTGAAAAAAATTCATGATAATTGGCATTTACCTATTATTTGTGTACATTCTAAAATAAATATATAGGGTGGTGCCTCTGGCTCAGTGAGTAGGGCACTGGCCCCATATACTGAGGGCAGTGGGTTCAAACCCCACCCCAGCCAAACTACAACAAAAAAATAGCCAGGCCGCTCAGCACCTGTGGTTCAATGGGCTAAGGCACCAGCCACGTACACCTGAGCTGGTGGGTTCGAATCCAGCCTGGACCCGCCAAACAACAATGACAGCTGCAACCAAAAAATGGCCGGGCGTTGTGGTGGGCACCTGTAGTCCCAGCTACTTGGGAAGAGGAGGCAAGAAACTCACTTGAGCCCAGGAATTGGAGGTTGCTGTGAGCTGTGATGCCACAGCATTCTACCCAGGGTGACAGCTTGAGGCTCTGTCTCAAAAATAGAATAGAATAGAATAGAATAGAATAGAATAGAATAGAATAGAATAGAATAGAATAGAATAAAATAAAAAAGCTTAACATCTTTTGGAGATTTCCCATGCTGTTTAAGATGCCATGGCTCTTTGTACATTTGAACAGTGAGAACACTTATGTGTAACCTCTAGCAGTTTATCCATGTTTACGTTAATGGTAACAATATACCTGGCCCTCAGTAAATGCTTTTCTGAATGAATTAATTATTGAATGAGAAAATCATTAATCAGTGCACAGGTATGTCACTTTTGATGAATTAATTTCATTTAAATATGTTTATATTCAATTTAATTACTTTTTATTATTTTTAATTTAATTATTTTTAAATTATCCAGGAAATAATTCTTTTAATTTGATTTATAAGTAAGAACATAACCAATGAAATGTTCTAGCATAAACTATTGAATATTAAACAACTCTATAATAATAAACAAATCTCATTCAGTTTATTTGCTGCTTTAAAAGCACCACAAGTGAAGGGGCACAGTCCTCTGCACCGTTGTAAAGTCAATCAGTCTCATTTGTGCTCCCTAAGGTACAAGGCCCTGAGAAGGAACATTTCTAGTACTTGGGCTAGATGTGAGTTTTGGCGGATATTCTCCCCCACCTCGAAGAAGCAGCTTTCCTTTATGCCCAACAGGAAAGAATGTGCTGGAGGGTCCCACCAAGTCGCAGCTGGGGATTAATCACCTCCCTGGGGCAGTGAGCTGTTGCACTTTATTCCGTACTTCAATTTGCACAATAATTTTCAGTTAATCATACAGAGAAGTAGGCAAAAAGAACAGACAACCCAGTGCTTTTGTTGTTTATCTCCATTGTTGTTTATCTCCAAACAGGATATTCTTAGTTTAGAAAGGTATGTATGTGCTTTGCTATATTAATACAAACAAGGAATTTTTATGGCAGATTTTGTTACCTTTTGTGTTATTTATTCTTGGATATTGTTATTTGATGATTTGAAGTATATAAAAATCTTAGTAAAGATGGATAGTTGCTGAATGCCTGAGCAAACTTCAGCCATTCCCTTTCAAATCAATCATTCCATCTGTGGTGCTACCAGGGAGGCTGGCTGGCAGCAACAATAAGCTCTATACTGATGCCATAAAAGAGAAATGAGAATAACCTTATATGAATAGAGGCATCCAATTAGCTGGCAAATAAAGCAAGTTCCATACAGAAAGTTTATTCATTGTCAGAGGCAAGTAATATGGAAAGTATGGAAATGAAGCTGGAAGAAAAAATTTTAATCCAATAATTCCAACTGTCAGTCTGAATGGAATATTAACCAAAAGAAAAAAGAAAAATTGGGTTTTAGCCTTCATATGAAAGCTATAAATTAGCTCTATATTAGGGCTGAGTACATTGGATACTTTTTCTTCCATTCTCGAGATACTTTGCTAAGAAGAATATGTTCCAGCTCCATCCATGTAAACACAAAAGAGGTAAAGTCTCCATCTTTCTTTAAAGCTGCATAGTATTCCATGGTATACATGTACCACAATTTATTAATCCATTCGTGGGTCGATGGGCATTTGGGCTTCTTCAGTCATTCTATATCTTTGCTTGGAGAATTACTCCTTTTACATTCAATATGATTACTGATAGGTATAAATTCTCTACGCCATTTTTTTTATTTTATGATTTTACACTGTTAGTCCTCTCCTCTTTCATTTCTTCTTTCCTGTCTTCCTTTATGCAAACTTGATTTTATCTGGTAGTATGTTTTAATTCTTGTCTTGTACTTTTTGATTTGTGGTTGTTAGGAAACTTTCAAATAACATCTTATAACCAATTGCTTTAGACTGTTGACAGCTTAACCTTGGGATTACAAAGAAAGCAAAACAAACAAGCAAAGAGAAAATTAAAAAATACTCTACAGCTTAACAGCACCAAAACATCAAGGGTTTCACTTTCTATTGTCTCTATTTATACCTTTTTATAACATCTATCTCTTTAAAATTTGTTGCATTTATTATTTTAAAAATATTTTATTTTATCAGTTGCATTTTTCAACTTCAAAATTTTTGCTTGATTTAAAAAATTATTTGACTGTCTTTGTTAAATTTCTCTGATAGATTTTTGAATTCTTCCTCTGTGTTATTTTGAAGTTAATTATATTTCCTCAAGACAACTATTGGAAATCCTCTGTCTGAATTGACACAAATCTCCATTATTCTGGGATTAGTCACTGGTGACATATTTAGTCCATTTGCTGAGATCATGTATTTTGTAATGTTCTTTATGCTTTTGGACAATTGCAGACATTTGTACCTTGAGGAATTCGGTGCTCATTCCAAACCTTTCAGTCTAGGACTTTTTGGTACTTGTCCGTCTTGAGAGAGTTTTTCATGTATTCAAAGGGGATTAACTGTTTGATCTAATCCTGTGGTCACTATTGCCATGTTATCCCTAGGGAGTTTCTTAAACCCAGGAAAGCAGAAACTCTTGAAGACTCTTAGATACTCAGACTCAGTAGACTTGGTTAAGGTAAAGGAGAATTCCCTGAATTATGAGGCAAAGTCTCTTTCCTTCTTCCCTTTCTTTTCCCCAATCAGAAGGAGTCTCTGTCCATAATGGGCTGCTTGGAGTTTGGGGAGGGGGGTGACACGAGCAATCCTGTGGCCACTAAAGCTGGATGTTCTGGGTGGCACCTGAAGCACAGAGTGTCCCAGACCAGCACAGTACTGGAACTTGTCATAAGAGGCCAAAGACTGAAAATAAAAGATTATTCCAAAATGTTAAAGAAAGGAAATGTAGTCCAGGTTCTGTGTGGACAATAGCGGCCTTATTCCCCTGTGGGTGAGCTGAGTGTGAGAAAGAAGTCAGCCTGTGGGTTCAGGTGGGTGGAAATTTAAAAGGTCAGAAGGGTAGGGATTGGCACATTCACACTTTCCTGGGTGAGACAGTTCTATTTGGGTGGGCCCATTTCACTCTATAAGCCCAAGGCCCACAGCAATAATGCCTGGCTGCTGCTTATTACTATTCAAGGCCCAAGGGCGTTTTGGTCAGCATGTGGTAAATCCTTCCAGGACTGAGTCCTTTTCATCATGGCAGTGTACTCCCTTCTGGTCCAGAGTGGTTAGAAACACCATATAGGAGCTAAAGTCTGGAATCTTAGGTGATAGGAAAAACTTAAGTGCTTTATTTTGCTGTGGCTAAGGTGGTATTCAAATTACAAGACAAATTATTATGTACTCTTCCCTCTTCTTTCCGAAAACCACAAACCCTAAAGGGTGCCTCATCAAGCTGTACTGCCAGACAGTAAGGAATCAGTTGATGAAGGCACTTCCTTGGCCACCAAAGATAGTTTTACATCAAGGCTCATGTAGCCTGAGTCTACTGCTGTCACGAATAGTGTGACCTGAGTCTTGCCCAAGGACTAGTCCTTGTGACCTGTCACTCATGTCATTCAAATTGATTTCAGACCCCAAACCACTTTATCAGAGAGTGGAGGAGCCACCTTGAAATTGGGTTCTTCCTACTATGGCTGAGGATTCTCTTCCGGCCTAGAGCTGGTGCAAATATTTGTTCTGTAGTGCTTAAAGAATTCCATCCTGTGTTTTTTTCTCCTGTGACAGCACAGCAGTGAGTTGTAATACAAAGTCACACACTCACTTCACTCTGTCTCCCCTAAGTACACAGATTCTTTCTCTCTGCTGTGCTCCCAAGGATGGAGGATAGATTTTGTTGGCAATATAAGACTGCTTCTCATGGCTTCTTCGATGCCTCTTCCCTTGATATTATGTTAAAACCATATACTGTGATTGGCCACTTGATTTTTTGCTTCTTATGAGTGAACAGTTGTTCGATTTAGTGTTCCTGTAGGAAGACAATCACAGGAGGGGTTTATCCAGCCATCTTGCTCTACCATCTCTCTCAGAATGATTTTATCTTATAAAACTTTTGTACAACAAACTTCTCAAAAGCAATAAACCATCAGGAAACAAATACAGACACAGAAAGGGGCAGATTTTCTAGCGCAGATTTATGATGTATTAAATATTAAAGGGATAATCTCTATTGCTTTATAGTTTAAGCAGCAATAAATGGGTGTTAAGATTGATTAAATGCTTGTACTTTATTTCAATATTTAATTTGTTTAAAACTGCTTATGGAAAGAAGAGGTAAGAGGAATAAAAAAGCCTTTATCAAGGAGAATTTCTTTTTCCACTAGATGCCCTTGGAAGTGATATATTTGTACCTCTGAATATTTTGAATTAGGTGGTTTTTGTTAGTAAGGAAAAAATCAGAATGTACAATGCAAACATGGAGCACCCATTTCAGAATTAGATTCATTTGAAGTTTGGTATTATAATATTTTGGCCTTAAATAATTTGCTTAAATTTTTTAAATTTTCTATCTAACCATCTGTAAAATTATTGTAAAAATCAAAGAAACAAAGTTAAGTGTGTGCCTTTATGTGTGAGTTATTACAAAAGCCTTAAGATACACAAAAATCAAGAAATGTAAAATCTATACATGCAGAAATGAAGCCCTTTCCCAGCAATACTGATGAGGCAAGCAAGTTGAAGCTTGCACAGGCAACTCAGAAAGGATGCTATTGACTGTGTTTTCTTAGAAGAAAAAACATGGACCATTACACAGTCTGTTTCAGAACTTTCATGGTGACGTGTGTGTGTGTACACACATTTAACTAACGAGTTAAGTCAAGTATACTTCTAAGCATACAGTCTGACATATAGTAAAACATCAATGCATGCCAGTGCATATAATTACTATTAAAGATAGAATTAATTGAGGAATTACTATGTGGTAGGCCTGCCCCTAGATCTTTGCTAGATTAACACATTATGTCTTCCAAAATTTTATGCAACTATTATCTTTATTCCTTAATTTATATATGAGGCCTAGAGACATAGATAACTGACCTAGAGACATAAATAACTTGCCCACAGACAGTTTGTGTTCTTTGGAATGAGCTAGAACCCAGAAAATTTGTCTCCGAAGTCTATGCATATAACTATAATGAAAAACTGCATCAGAGTTGTTATTAGATGAATGCAAGCATAAGTGAGTAAATGCATGATAGATTGAGTCACAAAGTAACAAATATTTGGTGGGTTTCTTGGTGACCAAAAAAAGAAATCTCTTATCAGTAGTTCTCAACCTATGGGTCGCGACCCACAGGAATTATATTAAAGGGCTGTGGCATTAGGAAGGTTGAGAACTACTGCCTTATATCATGAAAAATATCTGGAGATAAGATTTTCAAATAATTATTTTGAAGGTTTCTTTTATTATTTTTATTTTTAAATATCTGGACTATTGTGCTAGGCACAATCTGGGCTAAGAAAATAATTGTAGAGGTAATTTAATTTAGGAATTCTCAGAACGTGTATGATGTTATCAAATTTCACTGCCCATTAGGCAATAGATTGTTATAATTAATGGTAAAGTTATTGATATTTTCCCCTAACGTACCTCTGAGGATGAGGTTTCTATAGAATAACATTGGAAATCCTATCTGTTGCATTGAATAACCATGTATCTTCTCATAAACAGAGCAACAAGTAAGGAACATTATTATCCATTCCTCAAATGTGAGGATTATGCAAATAGTAACCATGTTTTTCTTCTAAAATATCTTCCACGAGCTTCCAAATCCTAGCTAATTTTCTTCTGAAACACATAAAAAAATATATTTAAAGACATCATCTGTTTTGTTTGCCCTTTTTGAATACCAGCTGTCTTGGTCCGTTTGTGCTGCTAAAACAAAATATCACAGACAGGGTAATTTATAAAGAACAGAACTTTATTTTCTCACAGTTCCAGAGGCTGGGAAGTCCAAGATGTTGGTACCAGCAAGTCTGGGTGTCTGGTGAGGGCTGCTCTCTTCTTCCAAGACAGCTTCTTACTGATGCATCCTCCAGAGGAAAAACACCATATCCTCACAAGGCAAAAGATGGAAGAGCAAACAAGCTGAACTTTGGGTGAAGCCTTTTTTATAAGAGCCTTTATCCCATTCATGATGAAGGACTCCTCTTGGCCTGTCTCTTAAAGGCCCCACCTCTTATTACTATTGATGCAGGACAAGGTGGCCGTAGCGGTGCTGATGCTATGGCGGATGGAGGAACCAGCTTGCTAGAAGGGCAGGATACCTGGTGGAAGATACTGGCGCCTTGCTGTCTTCTTTCCATGTTCTTCTGGCTAATCCATTTCATGGATGGCGCCTTGCTAGTGCACTTCTGACTAGCCAATGTCATGTCAGTTTCCAGGGCCTAAGTCTTCATTGGCAAGCTGGCTGTAACTGACGAAGACCCACGCCCTAAGAGTTCCAGCAAAACAACCCCCTGGGACTATATAAACCCCTGAACAGAGAGCTCAAACAGAGACCTCTGCTGGACCTCGGAGAGGGAGCAGGAGAGCTTGTTCCTTTCCTGGGCCCTCTCTGCCAGGAGGTTTGGTTCTTGTAATTGTTATAATTCTTGTTTTCTGTAAATAAATCCTGACTTACTACTGATCCTGTGGTTCATCGATTCATTCGTTGAATCTCTGAGACCAAGAACCTGAAACTCCGGTATCACTATCATATTGGCAATATCTTAATCTTGGGAGGGAACACATTCGAATCTTAGCACCAGCCATGCTTAGAAATGACATACACAATTATAACAATTTTGTCCTCTATAATTGTACTTGGGGAAAGCGAATTCCTTTCTTCCACCAAGCACACATGGCACAGAGAATTACTTTTTACTGATTATGTTGTATGGCTTAATATTAAAATTACTGACATAATATGGACTATTATTTTATTAATCGTATGCTTCTCATATGGCTAGTGTAAGTAGTAGTATATTTTCCTCTAAAATATGTAGGATATGAATGATTATTATTTCTATGGATGAAGAAACAGAGATGATACAAAACTGGGATTTGTCATTTTACCTTTTTTAAAAAGCACCACAAACTCTTTATTACAGCTTGCGCTGTACTCAGCTTCTAGGACAATCAGCTCCTTTTGGAGTACCTGTGAAAACTAAGCCACAGGAAGGAGCATGCATCTGTGATAATAGGAAGACAGCCCTTGATGATGATTTTCCCAGACTGTCATCCAATTATTTTCTGGTAAACCTTGTGAGATGAGTATGAGGGACCAGAAGGCATTGGATTCTCTGTTGTTGCAAAATTGTTCTAAGAGATCCCCACCCCCACCTGAAAAAGCCCATGTTTGGCTAGGAGACAGAATATGGGCTATCTCATTATGGCTAGAAGCTAAGCTTGAAGACCTTCATTTCATTCATGGATATGGAAAGTCCCTGCTACTAATACCTTAGCGTTCTTATCTGTGGGCCACACTGTGCTAAAATAGTGCTATAAATTGGAATGTGATTGGGCTTCTTAGTCAACTGTACTTATCTAGGGAAGAAAACAATCTTTGCATATATTTAGGGAAAAAATTAGTTTTTCAAATTGGGACAAGTCGCCTGCAAAAGTTAGGCTTTTATCCACCCATAGGAATTGGGAGACTGAAAAGTTATCTCCTTAAATGCTTGCTTTGGAAGAGTTGGCTCCAAGGTCCTTGAGGAGAAATTTCTGGCACATTTTCTCAGAATGAACTATGGATAAGAAGAAACTAGGACATAAGTTAAATTTCTTTTTCTTCCCTTTTTTTTGGGGGGGGGAGTGGGAGGGTGAGAACTCTGATAATTTACTCTCTTGGCAAATTTCAAATGTACAATAAAATATTATTAACTACACCCACCATAGAACTTGCTCTTCTGTTACCGAAGTTTGTTGAGCATCTCATTTTATTCATGTATTATTTTCTGGATTTCATTGAGTTGTCTATCTGTATAGATCATTGATATTCCTTAAAATAATCATTTTGCATTGTTTGTTGGGTAACTCATAGATCTTCATTTGTTTGGGGTTGGTTACTAAAAATTTATTGTGTTCTTTTAGTAATGCCAAATTTATTTGTTTTCTCATGGTCCTGGAAGTTTTGCGTTGCTTTCTTTTAAGAAGCAGTCACATTCTCCAGTCTTTACTAGCTGGTTTGGGAAGAAAAGTGTCTTTACCATTCAGCCCAGCCAGGGATTTTGAGGCTTTCTCAGAATTTTTTGATGGTTATACCTGTTTCACCACTTTTGTACTCCTTTTGGGGATGGGGTTATAGGCCTTTCTGAATCCTGCAAAGCCCAGCAGGGTTTTGGAGATCTTCCATTTGTTTTCTTTTGGACAGTAGCTGGAAATGTTTAGGACTGTGAGCCTTCTACCAATCCTGTAAAGTCAAGCTGGCTGACTACATGTGCATGTGCATGTGCTTGAAAGACTCACATTTGTCACTGGAGCAGGCGGTTCCCATGGGGAGCCAGCCGTGGATGGGAGAGTGGTACAGAGCTTTGAGGGCTTCCTTTGGCCATTTGAGATTTTCCACAGGTGAAGCATCCCATGTAGTCTGTGGACGGGTCCCCTGATAGAATACATAAAGGGTTTATTTAGTGGGACATGCAGTCCTTTGTTGAGTTCTCAGCCCTGTGAGTCCCTACCTCTCTTGATCTCAGCCTCTCCAAGCCACTCAGTCATGCTCATCCTCTCATTAGTCCGTGTGATACTGAAAAGAGGTGGGCCTCTTGTGAAGCACCCTGTACAGCTGAGGAAGTGAGGCACTTATTACATTCTCACTTTCCCTGAGGGAGCAATCAGGGGCCAAAAGTCTCTCTTAACACTGATCTCTACAGTCTGAGAAAAAAGTGGCATGGTTAAAGCATGACCTTCTTACCCTCTTCAATAAGTCTATTCTCAGATTTTTTGTTTGTTTGTTTTAATGATATGCTGTAACTTCTTTATTGGACCCCTGGACTCCAAAAATCTACTCTGACCTATGGTTGTTATCAAAATTGGTACACTGTGAGAAGATGAAGGAAGAAAACTTTTACACTACTTCTGTTCTGTCGTTTTTAATGTCACTTCCGATAAGTTAGATTTCTTAATCTTAAAAATCACAACTCAAGCTACTGGCTTTACTTATTAACCCAACTTTCAGGAACCAAACAGGTAATTGTCAGGTCTTTTTAGATCAGGAAGAAGGTGAATTTTAAGGTCTATATATCGCCCAGGTTAGATTTGGTAATTTATAGGCTAATACATAACCACTTAGAAAATAAATAATTTTTTTCTAAGAAACAGTGTTAGTTCAACCAAGAACAGGTTATCATAGACTAGCTTCATTTTCTTTTATAATTGGTGAGACAATATTTTGTAATAGCAAGAGAAGGCTGGAAAATGAGAAGTGTAACCACTATGTGATATTATTTATACATGAAGCAAAGCATTATGCTTATATTTTATATTTTATTGTTTCATTCATTTCTTTCAATAAATAAGCCACTGCATAAACTATCACTACAAAATCAAATATGAGGAAGGTTAGTGTGGACAGATAAAGTGTTTTTTTTTTTTTCTGATGTAATTCAGCTCATAAAGCAGCACAGTAGGAATTCAAGCACAAATTTCAAATGGATATTAATGTCTTATTTATATAAGCCAGTCATTTTCACATGCCTATTCCCTTCAAGATATACCGCAGAACTCTCTATTATTCTTGTTCTCTCTGAAAGATCACTATGATTCAGCTTTTGTGATTGAGAGAAAAACAATACTATGATAACATCAACTTCATGATTTTTGAGAGGACTATTACTTCATAGTTGACCCATACTTGCCTAGATATTTGTCCACAGACAGACACACATACACACACAAATTTTTAAAAAGTTATTTTAGTTAGATAATAGTTTTATTTTAAGAAATAAGACTAATCAAAATGTCCCTCCAAAATGAATTGGATCAAAACACCTTAGAGAGTTTATGAACTTAATTCACACTTCAAATGGTATCTATTATAAAGATAATGGTAGCTCTTATTATTAGAACTATTAAAAGTCTCATATGCATTACTTCATTTAATCGCATAGTATCCCTTTGAGGTAAGTTATTTGCCCCATTACTTTTTTCTATAATCCAAACTATGACATGTGAAGTATTAACATTAGTGAGTCAGAATTCCAGCCTCAGTAGTGTGACTGAAGAATGCATACTTTTAGCCTCCCAATATGTTTAAATCACTCATATAACTTTTTAGTAACTTTTAAAATTACTTTTGGATGTGATTTAAGTTGCAACTCTAGCTTTTCTTTCTATATTTTGTTCCTAAAACATTATATAAATATCAAGGTCAAGGAAAGCCTTTTTAAATTTTATGGATTTTCTTCAGGGACCCAGCACAAAACATCAGTGTCAAGTTTTGTTCTCTCTAGTATCTTAAGCCATATGGCATCTTTCATCTTTTCAATGTATATTACTGTCAAAATAATATGTTTCATACTTCAGTTTGCAGAGTACCTTTTATAGAAATGTTATAAAAATTGGTTTTTCTTAAGAAGTATCATTTAATTAAATGGTTTATCAAAAGAAAAAAAAACACCTCAAATTTTCTTAAACCTTCAAATCTCTCTATTAAAAAGCTGAATCCATTTTACCCTGGGATACTTTCCCAGTATTGTGTGACCTTTCATTTGTTTATTATTTTTTAACTTCATCATGAAATTAACATTATTTTCTTGGAAGACAAGTCTTTCTTCTGATAGCTTTATTAATAGGTCATCATTTGAATTGTTCAGAGTCTTATATATTCAGAAATTATTATTTGGGTACTATGCATATGTCATAACATATCACTTTTATACATTATAGCCTGTTAGCATCCTTTGAATTATATTTACATACTATAAATTTATTTATTTAAAAATTTTTTTGAACCACAACTCACCTACAATACAATTCATCCACTTAACATGTACATAGGTATATTAAAAGTTGTGTCGATTGCCACAATCGATTTTAGAATATTTTAATTACTCCATAAGGAAACTTTGCATCATTTAGTGATCATTTCCCACAAAGCCCTTTCCCCTCAGTCCAATGTAACCATTAGTCCACCTTCACTATCTAGAGATGTATTTATTCTCTTTTATGTAATAGAATCATGCAACATGTGTTCCTTTATTACTGACACCTGTCACTGAGCATGTCTTTAGGGTTTACACATGATGCAGAATACATTAGTCCTTTATTAATTTTTTACTACAGAATAATATTACATTATATGGATATACCAAATTTTATTTATTCTTTCATTGGCTGGCGGATATATGTGTTTACATTTTTGGCAGTTACCAGTAATACTGCTCTTATCATCACCAACAAATTTTTGTGTGGATATATGTTTTTATTTCTTTGAGTTATATATCTAGGAGTGGCATTCAGGAACTGCCAAATAGTTTTACATAATATATAAATAATATGTATTTGCATATGTATTATGTAAAATAACATAGCTGTTATACACATCATTAGAGTATAAAAGTTCCAATTTGTCCACATTTTTGTCAGCACTTGTTATCTCTCTTTTTTGTTCTGGTCATCCTAGTAGGTGTAAGGGACTGCAATTTTGATATGCATTTATCTGGTGACTAATGATACAGAACACCTTTTAAAATGCTTATTGGCCACTCATATCTTCTTTGGAGAAATGCTTATTTAGATACTTTGCCTATTTTTAAAATCGCATTATTTGTCCTTTATATTATTGTGTCATAATAATTATTGACATATTACAGATGCAAGCCTCTTATTAGATACAGAATATATAATTTATTTTCTTTCTATGAGTTATATTTTCAATTTCTTAATGATATCTTTTGATGTAAAAGAAATTTAATTTTGATAATGTTCAGCTTATTCTTTTTTTGTTGCTTGTGGTTTTGATCATTTTTCAATGATAACATTTCAATCTAAGATCATGAAGATTTTCACCTATGTTTCATTCTTAAATCATCTCAGCTCTTATATTTATGTGATATACTTCATATTAATTTTTGTATATAAATTGTCCAACTTCATTCCTTCATCTGTAGATGGCAAGTTCTCCCAGAAGCCTTTGTTGGAAAGATAATTCTTTACCTATTGAATTATCTTGGCACTCTTTTCAAAAATCAATTGACTATAAATGGAAGTATCTATTTCTGGACTCTCAATTTTATTCCATTGATTTTTATATCAACCCTTAGGCCAGTACCACAATGTCTTGATTACTGAAGCTTTTTGGAAAATTTCAAAAGTGGAAAATATGGGTCTTCGTTTTTTTTTTCCTTACTCTTCAACATTGAGAAATTGACTTCTTATCGTTACAAAATGTCTCTATTTCCAGAAATATTCTTAATTTTAAATTAATATTTCTGATACTAGACCAGACAACTCACCTCATCTTTCTTGTCATTATTCTTTCCATGATCTACACTTTTCTATCATTTTAATTTCATTCTACTAATATATTTTAGTCAAAAATTTCCCCTGCAATCAGTATAGAATTAGCTGTTAATTTTTTAATCCAGTATTAAAATCTCTGCCTTTGACTTGATTATTTAATCCATTCACATTTAATTTAATAATAATATAATTGGATTTACTTTTTAAAAATTTTTATTTCTTATATGCCTAATGCTATTTTTGCTTCAATTTCTCTTTTACTACTTTCCTTTACATGAAGTGACTTTTTTTCTAGTGAAACATTTAAATTATTCTTTTAATTTTCTTAGTGGCTATATATATATATGTGTATATATCTTAACTTACCAGAATTTATTTCAAATTTATACTAACATTTTTGTAAGAGTACTACTCCCATGAAGGTCTATTTCTCCTTTTACTTTGTATTATTAATTATTACACATTATATCTGTATATGTTAGAAGCTCAGTATCAGTGTTGCTTATAAATTTTATATCTATTAAGATGAGAAAAGAAAAGAGAAAATTATATGCACAATTTGTTCTATTTGTATTTGTAATTACAATTTCTGATTCTCTTCATTTGTTCCTTTGAGTTCAAATTACCTTCTAGTGTCATTTAAGGGTTTTTTTTTAGTTATTATTTTATTTTATTTTATTTCAGAATATTATAATAGTATTAATGTTTTGATTACATAAATTACTTTTGTGGGGTTTGAGTCAAAGTCATAAGTGTGCCTATTACCAAGGTAGCATGTAGTGTACCTGTCAGATATGAATTTAATCCCCTTCCACCCACTTGGTTTCTGTTGAGTTTTAATGCCATATTTGCAGATGAGTGCTGATCAGTGAGTTCCAATTCAATAGTGAGTACATGTGGTGTTTGTTTTTCCATTCTTATAGTTCTTTGCTTAAAAGAATGGTCTTCAGTTTCATCCAGGTTGTTATAAAAGTATTATTTCACCATGTTTTTAAATGGCTGAGGAGTACTTCATAGTATACATATGCCACATTTTATTAATCTACTCATGACATGATGGGTACTTAGGTAGGTTCCATAACTTTTCAATTATGAATTGTGCTGCAATAAACATTTGAGTACATAAGTGTATTTGATAAAATGCCTTTTTGTCTTTGAATAAATACCCAATAGTGGGATTGACAGATCAAATGGTAGGTCTACTTTTATTTCTGTGAGGGATCGCTATACTATTTTCAACAAAGTTTGTACTAGTTTGATGTCCCACCAGCAGTATATAAGCATTACTTTCTCTGTGCATTCACTTCAGCATATGTTGTCAAAAGGTCTTGTAATCAAATCATGAGGGACATCAAATATCCAGAAAATAGATTTGGACTTGACACATAGGGAAAGGAATCCCTCTGAAGCAGTGTTTATGTAGTAGAAAATACTCTGCAATTATAGCAATAGAGACATAACCTTGAACGTTGAGTTGCATTTGCTAAAAGTCACAGACAGTCTCTATGTTTTTAAAACATGCCAGTCTCACGAAATTATTGTCAGTATCTTTTTATTCTGAGACATCAGTGTGTAGCAATTAGTGTTATATTAATACTGCAAGGTTTATAAATGGGTAGGCAGCATCCCCCACCAAAAAACTCTTTCTAATCTTGCTTTCAAATAAGGCACTGAGACCAACTTTGGAAGGGCCTTAACGATTGCTTTCTTTGGGGTTTTGTTTTGTTTTTGATACTTGTAGAGTTTTTTTTTTTTCCCTAGATGGATCTTTACTAACTTTTCAACTGCATTCTCCTCTTATTGTCTTTATTTTTCTTATTGAATCTGTGATCATCTTAAATATCATCCAAGAAAAGATATTGTTCCTGTTCCATAAGGATTAATCAACCCTTTCCCAAAACAGCTATGTCTCCAATCATATGAACTGCATAGGAGAAACTAAAAAATGGCTTTTTATAAAATAATGCCCTGAAGAATTTCCCCACTAGCCTGCTTTCTCTCCCTACTTTATTTCAGATTTTTTTGATGATGATGATGATGATGATGAGTTTTCCTCTTTTATTTAGTCATAAGCTCTTTATAGAACACCTCCAAGTCTTCAAGCTCTATAATCCTGGCTGAGCAAAAACCTGAGTAAGTGATTCAGCTGTCACATTCAAGGTTCTTAAAGTTTTATATGTGCCATGTAGGAGAAAATACGGCCAAGTCCAGGCAAATAATAACAATGATCTATTCTCTCTATAGGATTTTCCTACTTCTAATCTTCTCATCCTTCAACTTTATTTTTAGTGCCTCTCCTTGAGTGAGTGCTATAAACTAGTTTCCTATTCCTAAAAAAATGCTTGGAAGACTTTTTCTACAAAGCCTTCTTGGAACTGCTCCATCACATGCTAACTTCTACCAGTTTCACATTCTTTGCATTTATACTTGATACTTTCTTTTTACCATTGTTCTTGGTATTTGCCATCTTAAGCCAACATTGAACTTCTGGATAACGGAAATAAAGATATTTATTTTTCCTCTTCACTTCATATGCCTGGTTCCTAACACACCACTGGACGTTTAATCAGATGCAGTAAATGCTGATTGATTTGCTATCTTAGAGGAACAATACACTTGATTTTCTTGATAAAAAGTTATTTAGGTTATTGTTTTTTGTAGCTTACAAAATATAGAAGACATAAATCTGAATTTCAACTAGAGCAATAAGATAATGTTCTTGTTTCTGTACAATGGAGACAGATTCTATTTGTGGGATATTGAATCAATAAGTCATCAAGTGGCTGTTGGAATAAAACTATATCTTTCCAGAGTATTATTATAGCTCACAAATATGAACATATAATTCATAAATAAATTGAAATATATTCATACAATATGATACAGTAATGAAGACAGAGGAATTAGTTCTAAGTATGTATAAACACAGCTGAGTATTTGCAACATAACATTGAATAGAACAAAGAGGTTCCTAATAAAATGTGTTCAGTATGATATGACATGTACATACAAATGACACATTAAAATATATAGTATGAATGAGAACATTATTTGTAAATATCATGCATATACAATTAAAGTATTAAGACATTAATGGAAGGGAAATAGTAATTTCATTGTATTAATTATATTTAGAAAGGAAGGAAAATAAGATGGACATCGTGGGTATTTTTTTTTCTTTTTTTGAGACAGAATCTCACTATGTCGCTTGTTGGTAGAGTGCTGTAGCATCACAGCTCACAGTAACCTTAAACTCTTGGGCTAAAGCGATTCTCTTGCCTCAACTTCCTAAGTAGCTGGGACTACATGCACCCACTATAATGACTGGCTATTTTTTGTTGCAGTTGTCATTGTTGTTTAGCTGGGCCAGGCCAGGTTCAAACCTGCCACCCTTGGTGTCTGTGACTGGTGCCATAACCACTGTCCTACAGGTGCCAAGCCCATTGTGGGAATATTAAACTCTACCTATAACACAAAATTTATGTTTTTAAAGTGAAGCAAATACATAAAATGTTATCATTTTAAAAATAATTTTGTTAATCTATATTTGAGTATGTGGGCTTCAGCTATATTATTTTCTATATCCCTGGATACCTATAATAATCCATATTTGAATATGCATGTGTAATAAATAATATAAACATGTGTATATAATGTATAAACACAAATATGTAAAATTTAATACAAGTATCTACATGCACACACAAATAGAATCATAGAAAAATGAGCAGAAGATACTGAGTTCCTATACACTCATGTCAAGTGGCTCCCAGCATTGAGAGCCACTTTCTTGTTATTTGCATACATGCATAGCCTACCTCCTTTTCTATGATTGCCTATAGAGTGCTGATTTGTTACAAATGATGGATATACATTGACACATCATCATCACCCAAAGCCCATAGCTTGGATCAGTGTTCATCCTTGGTGTTTTGCATTCTGTGGGTACAGACAAATGTATAATGTATAATGTGACATGTGTCCACCATTATAGTTTCACTGCCATAAAAATCCCATGTGCTCCACCTATATGGCCTAGTTAATAATCATATCTTACAAATAATAGAGATTAATCATATCTTACAAATAATATCTTACAAATAATATTAATCATATCTTACAAATAATAGAGATGTGGTTTGTATTTTGAGCTTACACATGTTAAATAAGGGCTCAATATAGAAGACAGGTATATCTGACTCCAAAACTAATATGGATTAAACATATATATATTTGTGTGTGTTATGTGTGTGTGTAATTTTTTCTCATTCAACAGAAATGTACTGATTAAATTGTAACTACATATCAAGTAATCTAATAATACTGGTAATAATAATTTTTAAAAAATGAGCAAGGATGGGGCCTGGTCTGTATCCTCAAGAGATATACAATCTCTCTTAGGGTAATGTCTTTATTTTTACAGGATAAAAGCGCAATTAAAATAGAGTGTAATAAGGCCTACAATAAAGACAAGATGTTAAGTTTAAAGACTTCTCTGAGAATTTTTTAAATCATAAGAATAGCAAGACACATGATAGTAAATTGTATGAAAAAGAGAACATGTATGTGTGTATGTGTGGGCTTGCACATGTGTGTCTGTGAATATCAGTATTGTGAGTAAAGACTAATATATTATGTCCTTCTTAGTGTTTTTTTTTAACTTTATTCCACACAATTTCAACACCAAATATTTTAAGTATTAGAGGATAACATTTACGATTACACTAGTAAGAGAATTAAGACATTTATAATCATTTGTGGCTGATAAAATGCTTTATTTTATAAAATTTATATAAAGTACTAAATAACTCATCTTGCTTGCTAAACATCAGTGATTTGGGGTCTCTAGCTTTGGCAACAGTGAATTCCTGCATTAAAATGAAATGAAAAATTTTCATTTTAAAGTACCAATAACAAAAATACATAAACTCATTGTATGGTTCACATATTGGCATCTGTCTGTGTACTGAACCCTTATTTTTATTTATAAATCATTCCTGATTTATAAGTAAATAATAATTTATAATTATTCTGATACAGATAGACTCATAATTTAAAAAAGATATTCAGTAACATTATACACTTGTTGTGATTTTAATTTTTGTCAATTGAATTTGGACCCTAAGTTAACTTTTGACTGATAGTTATATGTGGTGAAATATTTCTGCCCAAAACAAAGACTAGAGTATTCTATTATTTAAACTGGCATATTTATGAGCTCATAGATGAATTTGATACACAGTAAATAAGAAAAAAATTATATATGTAAATATAGCAGCAGGTGTTACATATATTTCCTTGTAAAACAAGGATGGCCATAAAGTGTTGGATACATCTGTTTTGCATCAAGATTTTATAATTTTCTTACATGGAATAATTTATGGAGAAGTAGGGAAACCTAACTTCTGTACATGTATCAGATTGGTTTTAAGAGCACCTTAGCAAATTAAAGAGTTGTATGTTACAAGTTCCTCCCAGTTTGGAGAAATGAAGCCCTGGATTTCCCACCAAAAACTCAGCTCTGCATCATAATTCTGCTGTATTCACGCATGTTAAGTTGCAAGTGACCTAAAGCCCATGATGTGCACCTGCAGGGGGTGTGGGGGTGAAGCTATAACCAACTCTTCAGGCAGTAACAAAGAATGAAATCAATGGCAAAGTAATGCTAAGTGGTAAATTATACAAACTTTTTTTTTAATTATTTTTTATTGAGTCATAGCTGTGTACAATAATTCAGTCATGGGGTACAGTGTGCGGGCTTCACATACAATCGGAGATATTTTTATGAACCTGATTAATATAACATTCATGATATTTTCTCATTTACTATGTGAAAACAATTTTGATCCGTATTTAGAAGTTTTCTCCTGACCCTTCAAATATGCACCACAAGTGTGGTCTCACCCTTTATCCTCTCTCCCCCCACCGTCTCCCTCCCCTTCCCTCCTTCACCTCTTTCCCCATCTTATTGTGCAATAAGTGGGTTGTAGCCTTCGCTTGAAAGATATAAATTTGCTTCATATTAGGGGTGTATACATTGGATACTTTTTCTTCCATTCTAGAGATACTTTGCTAAGGAGAACATGTTCCAGCTCCA